>CAUYON010088107.1:0-72789 GCA_963573935.1 Arctocebus calabarensis
GCCTGTAGTCCCAACTACTTAGGAGGCGGAGGCAAGAGACTCACTTGAGCCTAGGAATTGGAGGTTGCTGTGAGCTGTGATGCCACAGCACTCTATCCAGGGTGACAGCTTGAGGCTCTGTCTCAAAAAAAAAAAAAAAAAAAAGAAAGAAATAACTATTGAATGAACAAACCAGAGCTCAGTGTGGACAAAAACCTCATAATTTAGACTATGGTAAGAGATCCCTGGGCAAGGAATTTTGAACTCCTAAGACTTACCTGCAAACCCTCTTGAAAAGAAAAGGAAAAAAGCACTAAGCCAAGCCCTTGATGCTGGGCATGCAGTCCCAGGGTGTTTGTCCTGGGTTGGAGGGGCAGTGCTCTGTTTTCCGGATTATTTGGGTTTGGCTGTTTCACAGGTCTGTGTTGTCTTTAACAAAGACACGGAGCCTGAAGTGGGGGCAGGAGGTGGGAACCAGGAGAGGTGGCCCAGGCTACCAGGATCTTGGGGACGAGAGCCTCAGTCTTGCCACCTTCTGGCAAATCCCTGCCCTGCTGTAAGTACCTAGCCGGCCACATTCCTCGCGCTTGGTGAAATACTTGAATCCGTTGGCTGCCCGCCGCTCAGCCTTCTCATGCTTCTTTATGTGCCATGGCAGCTTGGTGGTGATGTTGGTCACAAAGTAGCAGCCGGTCCGGAGGCAATGGTAATGGCCACGCATCCGGAACTCGCAGTGCTGCAGGCAGGTACAAGGGGTCAGAACAGACAGGTGACTTCTGGGATCTCCTACCTGTCCCAGGCCTGTAGGATGTGGCAGGCTTTTTGCACACATGTGCTCTTCCATGCTCAGAATCAGAAAACACAATGGTATAAAGACCATTCTCATGTCATTTCACTAAAATATCTTAATATCTTACCTGGTAATCTTGCATCCCTTCCCTAAGCTCCTGCCCAGAGCAGACATCACTAATCTGTGCCAGCACTTTTTCCAGCACGCCCAAACCTAGGCAGACATCACTAATCTAGGCTTGCACTCTTCTCAGCAAGCCCTGATGAAGACTCAGACTCCTCTGGTCTTGGGAGTAAGGCCATTAAGGTGAATCCAACCCGTCCTTCCTGTCTGGGCATGGCAGTTCTACTTCTTTATCCTATTTTACAATTCTAGGCCTTTGGGGAAAGGGAACGTAGATAGTCCTGGTGTTGGCAAGAACGATGCCAAGTGCACAGTGGCTGCCCAGCACTGAGTCGCCACTGGGAGTTAGGACTGAAATGACAGACCTCACCAACTTAGCACCAATCTGGACTCCTGCCCAGGGGCCTCCAGGGGCCTAGGGGCAGATAGTGTCCTTTCCAGAGTCTGGTGGAAGCCAATTTAAAAAGGGTGTGAGAATTGGAACCTCTGCCAGGAGGAACTTGTCCTGGGCCAGTGCCTCCCCTATACCACCCCCACTCGCCCACCATGCTGACCTGGTTGGGACAGAGACACTGCAGGGAGTAGTAAGCAAACTGGTCTCGCACGTTCACTAGGTTGTTGTTGGGGTTGATGTGGTCCAGGCAGTGGGATTCGGCCTTGCCAGAGGTTTTGCAGACGTACTTGCAGTTCCCAAACAGACAGTGGAAGTGGAACTTGTTGGCATACTTGCAGTCCGTCGCAAGGCAAGGGTCGCTGGAAGGAAACCACAGCCCAGAAGGTCATTGGCATTCCCAAGCCCTCCGTGCCGGCATCCTGACTTTGCTTCTGTTGGGGTCTGCTCCCCTATCACCAGTGGTACCATCAAGAGGAATGGCCCCTGGGCTGCTCTCCTGCTCAACAGGAGACTACAGATCCCAGCATGCATTCCTGCCTCCTTTTAGGAGCTATACACGGTGCACAGGGATTGCAATACGCAGTGTGCCCAGAGCAGTGCATGCTGGGACACGTAGTTTCCACAGCTACACCTCAGGATCATAGATAAGGATGGCTGTATTAACTTCTTGGATATGAAAATAAGGATGGTGCCGCCAGCCCTTACGGGATGCCAGTGAGGCCCTGGCTGGCATGGTACTGACACTGCCTTAGATGTGGCTGGCTGACAGGCTGCAGATGAGTGGGCAGCCCTACCAGGAAGCTCTGGGCCTCAGCAAGTGGCAACGTGTGTCTAGTGTCAGGTCCTGTGCCGGCTCACAGCTGGTGAGGCTCTCCAGGATCAGCCCAGGGCCTCCACCCACTCAGCTTTCTGAGCCAGCAGAGTGGCAGGGGCCGGCGGGAGAGGAGAGGGGATGCTGGGCCACCCCTATGGCTGGCCTGCCCGTAGGCCCTGCCCTGGAGCCCTGCCTCACAGGCTGCAGACGGGTGTGGGAGGACTTGGGGCTTCAGCCTTCTGCTCTGGTTGGGCACGCTGCGGTCCCTGCACAGCAGACCCGTGGAAATTTGGACTGCCATTTTGGAGAGGAGAAGGGAGGAAGAAAAGGTGGGGAGGGATGGAGAGGAGCGCCGGTCCCCTTTCACGCCATGGGCCCAGCCCCAGGTGCTCAGAGAGGGAGGACAGCTGCCACTCAGGCGGTATAAATAATCCAATTTATTACTTTTATTGAGAACAGGAAGCCGCACACATTATGATACAAAGTCACCGTTCTCGCCGCAAGGAGCCACCACCATCCAGTGAGGAAGGTCCCTTCCACCCTTGGGAGCTCAGACCCTGTGCCTGTGAGTGCCCTCACCCTGTCCCTGACTTCATGAGCCCTGCAGGCACTCTGCCATGGACACTCCTCCACAGAGGAGGCCAGCAAGGAGGCCGAGAGGGAGACGCAGCCCTCCTTGTCAGGCCAGGACATGTCCTCTGAGGACCACTACTCCCAGCCCACCCAGGCCAGCACTTATAGGATCACCACCCACCTGGCTGGCGAAGAGGCTGCTACCTCCACCATCTCCCCCACCCTGGCTGCCGCTCTGGGAATAGGCAGTGAGGTATGAGCAGCAGCATCTTTGGTTAGGAGGGCATCGCCTGATGGCCATGTCCCAGACAGGCAGGGGACAGCCAGCACTAACTGCAGGGTGAGGAGCAGGGCCTCCTCAGCAGCCCTCGCTAGCACCTACTCCCGAGACGCGAGGGGAACGCGGGACTCCCGGCTCATCGAGGGACTCACTTCTCCTGGAACTGGAGGAATCCGGGTTTGACCTGGGGCTTGGCGTTCTCTAGAGAAGTCGTTGCCAAGGGCGAAGCGGGCAGGTGAGGCACTGACGCTGGAATCTGAGGCATCTGGGGTATGGTGGAAGCCAGCTGCTTCCAGGCGAGCAGGGTGGGGGTGGAGGGCACAGAGGCCAGGCCTGGAGTGGGCCCCTCCAGAGAGGAAACTGTGGCTGTGGTGACAGGAGGTGCTGGAGGGGATGAGGGGGCTGTGGAAGGTTTGGTCTCAGCAGCTGAGGGCGGGAAGGGAGCCTCTGTGTTTCCTTTTGCTGTTCCCCCCTCCGTCCGGAAGTGGAAGCTGTGGAGATGAGAGGGTCTCTCAGGTAGGGAGGCCAGCAGGGCCCCAGGAGGTTAGCCCCTCCATACTGGCTAGGCACATCTCGAGAGGGGTGCTGCATGTGACCCACCGTCCCTGCCTCCTCCCAGCACTAGGCTCCAGGGGTCTTCCAGGTTCCCACCAGGACAGGACTGGAGGAACTTGGGCTCTGGCTGGCCCCTGTCTTCACCTTCCTGTCTCTAGCTCCTCATGTGCATGCATGTGACAGGCGAGCCCTGCCTCCTGAAGCCCTTCCTCCAGAACCTGCCCTGAGGTTTTAAAGTAGGACCCTCAGGATTCAGAAGCTCTTCCGTGGGCTAGCAGTGGCGATGCCCACGTGGGGAGAACAGCCTGCTCTGGAGCTAGAGAGCCCTGAAGATCAGTTGTTACTTTTTCATTTTTTTGCAGTTTTTGGCCGGGGCTGGGTTTAAACCCACCACCTCTGGTATATGGGGCCAGTGCCCTACTCAGCCACAGGCGCCGCCCTGAAGATCAGTTTTAAATGTTGACAAGTTCTGAGTTCAATTATAAGGAGGTGGCTGGACTCACTGCCTTTTAACTGAATGGGATTTATAAATTAATTTTATTATTTTTAGGCCTAAAGAAAATCTGAAGCTGTAATGGGAATGGCCTTCACCCAGGGTTCCTGCCTCAGGTTCAGAACTAAGTCTCTCCCCCTGCCTCTGTGGTCAGGACCCGGGGGAGCAGCCACCATTGCTCAGGGTTCAACGTGGGGCCTGGGCAGGGGCTCAGAGGAGCTGGGAAGCCCTCCTTTATTCAGGCAGCACCTTCTGAGAAGTCAGCTTAGCTTCTGTGGCCTGGTAGGAATTCAAGCAGGCCTGTGCAGGCTGCAGACTCACCCAATCCAGAGCCATGCTGGAATAAATGGTCCCCCGGACCCCCACTCACTTTGCATGCTTGATGGCCCCGTCCAGGGTGCTGAAGAGTGCGCCACACTCCTCCACCACACAGTGGAAATGGGCCTTGTGCAGGAAGTCACACTGGGCGTCACAGAAGTCTTTGGTACCAAACCTGGCCGGAGGAGCCAGCTGTCAAGGCACAGCCAGGGGATCTGGCAGGGCCAGGGCAGGCAGGATGGGGGGGCATGGTCAGCAGCCTGGCCCGGCCCTCATCTCCCAGCAATCCCCTCACCTGCGAAGATACACTTTCCAGGGCTCTGACAGCTTCTCCTGAACCAGCGCCTTCACAGCCTTGCCGAGAAAGGGCGAGGACTCCACGGCGGGGCTTCCCTCCGGTTCCATCTTGATGTTCAACAAGCTGCCGAGACTGGGGTTACCCTGAGACATCTGTGAGGACAGAGGGCAAGCTTAGGGCTGGAGGACTCAGGACAAAAGACAGGCTGCTCGGACCAACCCGAGCATGGCCAAGCTGGGCAGATTCTGCAGGCTGGCCCCTAGTGGCTCCAGCTCTCCCTGAACGGAGAGCCAGCAGCTACACGCCCTGCCAGGAGCTGCTTCGAGTCCTCCTCAAAGCTCTTGCACTCCAGCCCAGGCACTAGCATCCGTCACTCAGACTGAGGCTGCCACGCAGGATCAGCACGCTGCAGCCCAGCTTGCTCCAGACTTTGGGCTCCCTGGTTATTTTCCTGCCAGAAGGTTTTCAAAAGAAATGCAGGAGGAGGAGGAATGGGGAGGACCCCTACGAATTCCTGGAGAAGAAGAGAAGGCGTACAAAGGAGGAGCAGGGGGGTGACAGGCTCCTGAGGGCGGGAGGGCGTAAGTGTGCATTGCTACAGGCGGGACGGTGCAGGGCAGTGGCCAGGAGGGGAGAAGGGCAGGACCGCAGCGGGAGGGGCAGGGCAGCAGGAGGCCCCTTCCCGCCAAGTGCCCGGCAGGACCCCCACCTCACAAGGTCCAGCCCAGGCCCAGCTCCCTCCTCAGCAGTCACTTGTCTACAGTAACCAAATTAATCTTGCTGTAGTCAAATTTATCATGTGAAGGGGAAAAATATATTTGAGATGATGTATAATTTACAAAGACCCTGCATTATTTAAAATAAATATTCCAGAGCGACCTCTCCGGAAGGCATCCAAGACCATTATTCAACCCGAAAAGTGGAAATTGATGTTTTGCTCCCACTTTATTCCCCCCACCACCCCTTTTTTAAACAAACAAAAATATATAAAATAAATAAATAAAATTAATAACTAAGAGTGAAAGAAGTTAGAGGGCTCTGGAAAAGCTTTTGGAGCTCTCCATCTGAAGGGAAAAAAAGGTGTCAGGGGCTGGAATATATTTCTTCAGCCAGTTCATTAAATTAATTTGTAAGCAGTGGCTCTGAAATTATATCCGATGAAAAATGGCCTCAAAATTTAAATGGTACAAACTCATCTTATTAGAGGCAAAACATTAAAAAACAAACACATTCCCCCCACCCCCCAGAACAGCTTTAATTTCTCTGGGTGGGGGAGAGGGAGGCGTGTGATGGATGGTTCTTACCTTATTCATAAGCGAGGATAAAAGAGATGAATTTGCTGGGACTTCGTGGCCATTTGATTCATTACTAGAACACACAAACCAAGGGGCCTGAGCTCAGACATCTGGGGACAGATCCTGGAGGCTGGCCCCACCCAGCCCAACCACGGGCTCCGGGTCTGCCGGCTGCAGCTTCCTGAGCAGGAGTCCCCTCTGGGTTCCAGGGTTGGGATGCTGTCCCAGGGCTGGCTCTTGCAGGGATCCCCTCTGGGCTCCGGTGTGGGGGTGCTGTCCCCAGGGGGCTGGCTCCTGCAGAGGTCCCTTCGGGACTCCACCACTAGGGTGCTGTCCCCAGGAAGCTAGCCCCTGCAAGGGTCCCCTCTGGGCTCCAGTGTGGGGGTGCTGTCCCCAGGAGGCTGGCTCCTGCAGGTGTCTGTTGCCTGCCTCACCTGGGCTCCTTCACAGTCAGGTCTAGACTGCGGTCTTGGGAAGCCTCGTGGGGGCCAGGGGCGCCTGCATTCTCACCAGCCTCCTGCTTCACCTGCGCCAGGGGGAACCTGACGGGGGTGACCTGCTGCCCGCTTCCTACAGGGGAGGGGATGGAAGATGGGTCAGAGAGGCTGAAGGCTGCACATGGGCACAGACCACAGCAACCCCCTGGAGAGAGGGCAGCAGGCCGGGTGGGCCAGGACCCAGGGAGGCCCTTCTGCTGGTCAGCGATTCTCCTCACTGACGTGATCACTTTCGACGCTTGCCCCTGTGTGGCAATTCTTCAAGTGATAATTATTGCAAAATTATGTCAAAGTTGTCCTGGCTCAGGGCCTCCTAGAGGAGAAGGGCGGGAGGGTGGGAGGGGGCTGGTGGGGGGTGGGGGGACCTTCATTTGCTCCACCAACTGTCACAGTCAATTTGTGGGGCTGCCGCTTAGGCTTTTATTAAAGACTCCGTTAACGCTGAGGGAAAGTGGCAGATCTGGACTGGGAGCGGCCCCTCCGCAGGTCCCTGGCCCACGGTTGCTGGGCGACGGCCGGAGCACTGAGCATGCCCGGGAAGGACATCTGCTGTGTCAGGGCGATGGGAGCTGACAGCCAATCAGAGCGGTTCAAGCGGTGTGACCTCGCCCGTCAAGCTGTCCAGTGTAGGGACACAGGCCCGCCCCGGCCGGCGGGCTGGGTCCTGGTGGGAGCTGGGTGGGTAAGGCTGCAGGCAGCCGGGCAGGCCAGGGCCAGGAGAAGCCACTGACAGGGCCGTGTCCACCAGCTTCCTCCACAATCCCCCAGTGACTGAAATATTAATTTGCCCCAAGGCGCTCCAGCTGACAGAGAGCTGCTTCACAGACTGCAAGTGGCATTTTATTAAAAAATAAAGGGAAAAGGCCCCGTCCACTTCCCTTGACCTTTCTTTTGGGGGAAGGAGGTTTTTCTAAAGAAAACCAAGTATTTAACAGTCTGGCCACCGAACCCAGGGTGGCCCCGGAGTGGGTCCTGACCCAGCCTCCAGGGGTGTGGCCAGCTAGGACCCTCCACACTGCCACCCGGTACGAGTGTTCCACTGATACCGCACGCTACAGAGTTTTCAGACCTCAGGAGTCCACATTCCAGCAGTTCTCTGAAGTCCCTTGCCAAAGATCCCCAGGAAAAGATGGCCCAGCACCCCCACCAAGCACTGGCAGCTCTCTGCAAGGTCCAGGCAGAACCCAGTGGGGCCGCAGGAGCACAGCATCCAGGCCCACGGGGCCAGACTGCTGAGGGCCGAGTCTGGACTTCACCACTTCCTAGCTATGTACTGGGGACAGACCACCCCCACTATTTTGTCAGCTCCACAGGGTAGAATTTTGACGTGATGTCTTGCCTGCTGCGTCCCTAGCACCTGCTCCCTGCCTGGCTCTCAACAAGCACCCTGCAAGCTTCCCTCAGCTAGCATCAGCAGTTGTTGAATGAATATTTGAATGAATGAGCCTCATCCCAGATGGAACTGCACTGTTCTCTGGGGTTCAACAATTACTAATTGCTCAGGTAGGGAGACAGGGAGGGAAGTGAGGAAAACAGAAAAGTACTCCCAAATCCAGAGAAAAACAGTGGAAACATTTAAAAAGAATAATTTAAGAAACTGTATATAGAGAGAGAGGGAGGGAGGAATAACTGACCCCCTCAGTGAATCCAAGTGAGGCAGAAGATGTGACGAGGTGGCTCCAGCCCTGCACTGTCCAACAGGCGGCCACTGGCTAGGTGTGGCTATGTTTGACTTAAAAATCCAGTTTTTGTCACAAGCATTCAACAGCCACATGTGGCTAGTGGCTGCCATGCTGGACAGTATAGCATAGTCGGCCTCCATTGTCCAGAAACTTCTATCAGGCAGCACTCTGAGGGGGGAGCCAGGGAAGGGTGTCCCTGGGCCTTGAGGGGCTATCCAGGTGTGAGGTGTGGTCACCTCACCACAGGGCTGGACTCACATCCCCCTCCAGGTCAGCTGGAGAATACCCTAGTATGCTGTGGACACTGAGCATTCTCTCATCAGGGACAGACTCCCAAGTGGGAGGATGAGCAGACAGGAAGAGAGAGACCCTGTGTGGCCCCCAGAATGCCAGGCAGCCCAGGACCAGGGATTATTGTAGAAGCAAGAACTCCCTGTGGAAAGCAAGCAAGGATCAGGGGCCCCACAAATAAACAAATAGGATGGAAGCAAAGACCAGGCAGAGGTGGGGTGCTGGCAAGCCAAAGGCTTGAGTGCAGGGACCACACAGATGCCTTCTCCAAACACTCCCATTCTCTGCTCCAAAACCTGAGGCCAGGGAGTTGTCAGGGTCCAGAAAGTCTTGGCTTCCTGGGCAGGGCCCAGCCTGCTCACCTGGGTCAAAGGTGGCAGAGGGCTTGAGGGCAGCTGCGGCCAATCTGGCCATCATGGGCGAGATGAGGCCCTTGCTTGCAGAGATCCTCTCCATGATGGAGGCAGCGGGCACTGGGACAGAGGCAGCTGCTGCTGGGGCAGAGTCTCCAGCTCCCGAGGCAACCAGAGCAGGTGTGTCAGGGGCCGCCGCGGCTGCTGCCCCAGAGGACACGGCACCCAAAAGGCTAGGGGCACCCACAGGCAGGGAGGTGCTCCCACGGCCAGCAAGGATGGGGAAGTAGGGTGTGGGGGTGGGCAGGCCAGAGTTGGAGAGGGCCAGTGCCAGGGGGATGGAGCCTGGCAGGCCCTGGGGCAGTAGCCCGGAGATCTTGCTGTTGGGAGGCTTGGTGGCACCGGGCACAGCCTCGGTGGTGGCGGTGGCGGTGGCCAGGGAGGCGGAGGACTGTTGGCTGGTGGGGGAGGCGCTCAGGCTGGAGTTCTTACTGCTCAGAGCAGAGAAGTCAACCAGGTCATCGTTACTGGACTCCTCGTGCTCTGTGTCCTTGGCACCCAGCAGCGAGGGCGGCAGCCCCAGCACGCCCGAGGAGCGGATGTGCCGGCGCTCGTGCTTGCGCTTGTGCGAGGTCATCTGGCTGGTGGAGGTGAAGGTGAAGCCGCATCCGGCTCGGATGCAGTGGAAGTGGTTGGTGGCCTTGCTGTACACGCAGCCCTCATACTTGCACTCCTCGTACTTGTAGAACTTCTTGAAGCCGTCCTTGGCGTAGGCATCGTCCTTGATGTGGTAGCTCTTGTGCTTCTCAATGTCACACTTGTTCTTAAAGGTGAATGTGCAGCCGGGACGCCTGGATGGGATATTGGGAGCCTGCCATGGAGCCTCATGGGGTGCAGAGGAGGCCCTGCCCTGCTCCCACCATGGCCCTGGAAAGGAGAGTCCCCCAGATGGAAGACCCAGGCAGGGCCTCTAAGGAGCCATCAACTCTTGTCCCTGCTCTGCTGGAAGGGGTAGAGCCCTAACTGTTCCATTAACCCAGTTTCCTGCCTTCCATCCCTCCTCCAGCCCAGGAAGCCTTTCTGGCCAGGCCCCACATACCTGCAGTGGAAGTGCGTGGTCTTCTGTCCATAGAACTGGCAGTCAGCTGTGCCACAGTCCTCAGTGGCTCGGAAACGCTGGAATCCGTCATTGATGAGCTGAGTGTTCTTCTTGTGGAAGTTCTCATGAGTCATCACATCCGATGTGCTCGTGTACACCTTGTTGCAGCCCACCTGTGCAGGCCAGAATGGCAGTCAGGAACTTGGGTTTAGTACTCCTGGGTGAAGGTGGACACTCTGCTCAGGGGAGCTTCAGTACCTCCACATGTGACCTCAGGTCAACACAAGAACTGATGCGGAAGACCTCTAACAACCCCTGGGGTCACAGGGAGGGACCAAGACCTGCCTGGGCCTGACCTTGCCTGTGCAGAGGGTCAGGCTGCCTTTAGAAACCCCAGATACTTTTCTGCACAGGGGAGGGAGCCTCATCCTGCAGGGGATGGGTTTTGCGTCCCAGTCTGCGGCTCTACCTGGGACAGGGGCTAGACCCTGGAGGCCAGGAGGTCACCTTGAGCCCAGAGATTTGCTTAGTGGACGGTTCCTGGGTTTGGGCCCTCCCACCCCACCCCAGCTGGGCCAGGCAGGCAATGTTGCCATATTGAGTAAAAACCAGTGGAATCTGAACACTCTTGAAGGCTGGCCTATGCCAGTGTCTGCACCATCTCAGAGCCCAGAGGGCGGCCCCCCTCTGCTCACGGCCCAGGTTGTTTCACGGGGGCCATAACAACCCCTGACAAATACTGGGGGGAGGCTCAGCGGCTGCTATTTCCAACCCAAAGTCGCTCCTCCTCGGCCTGACACCTTGAAAAAGCCCAGACTCTGTGTGGCATTAAAACAAAGAATTAAACAAAAACCTCCTCAGGAATCATTTGCAATGCTGCTCTTGGTGTTAAAGCCTGAAAATTGTCGGTCTGTATAAACAGCTCACTGAATTTCATCCACACCAAGTATGGCCATGGGGAAGGCCCCGCCCTGGCCCACCAGATACTACCCAGGCTTGAGCCCCCTGGACTCCTGGTCCCAGTCCTGAGCCAGAAAGAGGGGGGCTCCTGATCAAGTAGGACCCCTGCCCATCAGGGCAGCTCTGCCTCTGGGATGGGGGCTTGAGCAGGGGAGGGCCCAAGCTGGAGTTGTTTCGAGGTCCCAGAGCTGCTTGAGCCCGAGGAAGACCAGCCGGGGGCAGCCGTAGGCACTGGGGAAGGGGCCGGGGGGCACCTGCATGCAGTGGTAGTGGGTGCTCTTCCCGTTGAGGTGGCAGCCATGGTAGTAGACGCTGCAGTCGTCCAGGGGGCTGAAGCGCATGAAGCCATGCTGCAGGGAGTTGTCGCGCTTCTTGTGCATGTTGTAGTGTCTGATCACATCCTGCTTACTCGTGAACCTCTGCCGGGGGACAGCGGTCAGTCAGCAGGAGCCCGGGCTCTCCCTCCAGCCGCTCCCCTGCCCTTACCAATGTGCCAGGAACGCCTGGGCCAGCTGCTGGCCCAAGGGGCCTCAGGCATCCTGCAAATCACCCTGCTTGGGGTGGAGGCTGCTCAGACTATCCAAGGCACACCAGCCCCAGAGGCTCGAGAACCACATCTTTCTTTGACCTTCCCCCAGGCTCCTAGAAGCCACACCCAGGAGCACCCGATAAATCAGGGCAGGCCTTAAAGGCAGGAGCTCTGGTGGGTGACAGCTCATCCTCAGGCTGTAATAGGCTGGGCTCCCTGGTGACACAGGTGGCAGGCTGCCTGAACTCCCACCTGAATGACCAGCTGTGCGCTAAGTGGCTTTAGACACAGTGACACCGTCTGAACTTCAAAGTCATCATCTCTAAAATGGGGCAGTAACACCCACCTGCTAAGGTCACTGGAAAGCCTCAATTAGGTGAGGTGCACAGTGACTGGCTCAGTCCTTGGTACATGGCCTACACTCAATGAAAGGGAACTTAAATTATGATTACCAGGATGTAAATGGCTCCGGATCTTAATAGCTGCTTTGTCAGCAGGAATCAGAGACCATTGACAGGCTGGTAGATTTTCTGATCTATGCCTGCCCAACTCAAGTTCAAGTGGCCCAAATTGAACTAAGAACCCTGGTCCCACTTTCAGGAAGAGCCTCCATGCTGTGCTGGTGGACGAGTAGCAGAGCGGGGCCCTATGCAGCTCATACCTGGTAGTTGCATTCGGGGTCAAGGCAATGGTAGTGCTCCCGATACTGGTAGGCACAGTGGATGTGGCCACAGTGCTGACTGCCTGAGAACCTGAAGAGACAAGGGGTGGGGTCAGTCCCTGCCCAGGTGCCAGCCTCAGGGAGGCCTCTTCCAGGGCCCTCACCTGAACAGCCGCTTCTATGTGCTATTGGGATTCCAGGGACACTGGACCCCATGTGGGGATGTGGAGGGGCAGAGGGCAGGGACAGAGAGGCCTGGAAAGGCCAGGGTGAGTGATTGAGCCCAGGGGAAGCCAGACATGCAGAGCTGCATGCCTGCTGCCTCAGCTGGGGAGTACCACATAGGGCAGAGTCTTGGCCCCAAGGTAGGGCAGGAAGAAGCTGGGGCAGGCTGAACTCCCCAGCAATGGGGGACAGACAAGGGAAAGATCTGGAATGGGAGAGACAGTGGAGCCCCCACGTTAGCCCAACTGCTCTTTTTGCAGGTAGCTGACTGCCCACGTGCCACCCTCTTGCCCTCCTGCCCACCTGCCCACCTGCCACCCTCCATTAAGCTCTGGCCAGGTGCTAGGGGGCCAGCCCAGGGTCTTGCTCCTGAGAGGCGTTAAAGGGCTCTCCCTGTCCTGGGCTTTTCCTGACACTTGAAACAGTCCAGGGATATGAATTTTTAAAGCACAGCATCTGTTTGGCTTCCCATGGCAGGGAGCTCATTCTCCAGCCAACTTTGCAGCCAGGAGCTTGTGCTGCCTGGCCACCGCCTGCCTCCCAGAAAACCCTGTTCCTTCCCAAGGCCCCAGTGATGCTGGGATGTGGTTCTCACAGGTTCAGTGATGGCCAGCCCTGCGGTGGCCACTCTGGAGAGAGGACACTATGACATCTGTGAAAAGGTGTCTCATTCAGCCTGCCCGTCCCCCTCCCAGGATGATGTGAGATTGCAGGAGAGTGAGAGAAACCCCTATTATAGGGGGAAATCCACTTGCAAGTAAATATTAAAGCTGAAGCTGCCAAAAGGGCCATCTGCTGAGGTTAGACTAATAATAATGGTGGTAATAATAATAATAATGGGGAGATAGAACCAAGCAAAGCTGAAAAGACAGAGGGACATGGAGGTAGAGAGACTGAGGTGGACAGGAAGAACTTGGACGATGGGTGGAAAGACAGATGCCAGGCCTGGCTCTTGCCACATGCTGCCCCACAGACACTCCAGCATGGGGTCAGGGGTAGGGTGGGGGTGGGGATAGTGTCCCATTTGGGGAGATTTGCTGCGGTGAAGGCTCTTAACCTACCAATCCTGTGGCCCCTTGGGATAAAAAGGGATGGGTTTGGAGTCATGTGGTGTCCAGGCCAGGGAAGCCCACTGGGCCAAGTCTGCGAGGACAACTTTACACACCCCTTTCTCAGCCCTGACAGCTCTGCAGTGGCCCGTGTTCTACCTCAGGCTCTGTGTGAGCCTGGGCTCCCTGACCCTGAAGGAGGTGCCTTCCCCTGTAGCCAGGACCCGAATTGGTCCCTGCCTATACCTTGGCCCTATTTGGGGTATAAGCTGTGCAAGGACTGTGTGGCCTGGATTACCCCAAAGGGGCTAGGGGAGTTTGGTGATAGAAGTTGGTAGAGGTGGGAGAAGGCAGCCACCTTGGCCCTGGCAGTCAGATGTCAGATGGATGGTCTGAGTCTCCAGGCACTCCTGGCCCCCCACCTTCTCTCCAGGGCAAGCTCCTCCCCAGGGGCCTACCTGGCAATGTATTTCTGGTAAATGTTTACATCTTCGGTGACAGCTGGTTTATCTGTGGGCAATCCGTTCCTGGTGAGAGACACACAGGGCACAGCCAATTAGTGGACAGGGTGGCCTCAGCCCCAGGAGCGTCTGCTGGGCAGCTCCCTGCCCTGGGGCCCTGCCTTTCTCTCCTTTGCCTGCAGTATTCCAAGGCACAAAGGGTGGGACTAAGAAAGTCCCTTGGTAGAAGCAGAGGTTGAATGAACCCAATTCTGATGGGGGCGGGGCACTCGGGGCAGATGGAGCTGAAGGGCTCTGCCTAGGGCACAGGCAGTCTAGGGTTGGCTGAGGGGCAGAGCCTGGCCCTCTGACTCACAGAGACAATGCAGAGGCTACTGGCTGAGGAGGGCTGGGGGGTGGGGGGACAGGGCAGCACTGAGCAAGGGCAGTGGGGCAGAGAGAACCCCTCCACACCCTCAGGCTGGTGGGTGCTGACAAGGTCTGCCTGTAGGCCTACTGCGCCCCAGGGTCTGGGGGATCCTGTGCTGGTGTAGTGGAGAGAAGGGTTTTGAGGCGGGGTCTTGCTCAACCCTAGATGATCCACTGTTTTATCAGGCTTTTCCTCTGTCCTGAGCTTAAGGCTGAAAAGGTGTAGACACGCCCACCCCTGTCCCCTACCTGGGAGTGAAGGCTAGGACCCAGCACCCTCACCCCTGGAGGTCAGTGTTCTCAGCCAACCACGAGCCTGCCTTGGGCAAATGAGGTGCCCACATCCCTGGGATGCATGTAAGTAAACGTGCAGTGCACACAGCACCTGTTGTGGAAGCGTGCCAGGGTACACATGGGGGCACAGTGTGCGGGTCCAGGGCACAGCAGAGATGTGGGTGCAAGAGTAAACATGGGAGTTGTGTGCACCTGTGCACAGGTGTGCATGTGGAGCCCTGGGTGCTTGATGGATGTGCATAGGATCTGCAGCGTATATGTCCCCAGGTGTGAGCCTCACACATGGGGACGAGGCCTCCCATCTAGCCCAGCCCCTGGGCTCGGTGGCAGTGGGAGGGGCATGCCTTACTTGACAGTGGAGACGGTCCCCGTGGTGATGGAGTCTGTTTTGGAGAAGGTTGACTTCAGGTACTCGGGAGTGTTGAAGGACAAGGAAGCAGGTGGCTCAGGACCTGGCCCAGGGGTGCTGGGAGCACTGGGCACACTGGTGAGGGGTGCAGGAGCCAGGCTAGGGGCAGGTGGAACCTTCGTGGGGCCTGGCTTCTGGATGCCCCGGACGTCGTACTTGGAGGGGCGCCCCACCTTGCCTGTCTTGAAGGCGATGGCCCCACCCATGTCAGGGTTGCCCTCCCCGGGTTTGAAAAGGTGCAGGTACTTGACGTTCTCCAGGTCATACTTGGACGGCTTCTTATAGGTGCTTCCATTCTGGGGCCGCAGGTTCTCGCCCGTCTTCAGTTTTTGGATGAAGAAGTCATACTTGGAGGCGCGGGCCACTAGGTTTTGCATCTGGACGCTGCTGTGTGATGGCAGGGGCAGGATGGTGGCCTTGGTCTCCAGGTGTGCTGTGCTGCTGGGCAGCCGCAAGCTGGGCAGGGGGCCCACTACCTCCTTGCCCACCCGCTCCTCAGCCTTGGTGCCGTGGGCTGGCCACGAGAGCTGCTCTCCGGCCTTGAGCTTGCGGATGTACTCCTCGTACTTAGAGAAACGCGCTCGCTTGCTGAGGGTGTCTTCGGAGGTGGGTGGCAGAGAGGAGGTGGCCGCCTCGGGGGTGGAGCCCGCGTGCACTTTCTCAAAGCTGATCTTCCTGGCCAGTTCGTCCCTTGTGTTCTGGTCATCATAGCCAAACATGCCAAGGAACTCGGTCATGGTGGAGGCTGCGTAGTCCCGAAGTGAGGAGGCCTCACCTACATGGGAGGAGGGGGTGGGTCACTCTGGGAGGGGGCCGGGGGAAGGAGTCCCTCCACTGCCAGCCCCTACCCATGGAGGGAGGGGCCAGTGTGGGGAGGGGGTGGAGCAGGACATGATCTATGGACATTTGGCTCACTTGTTAGGTTTTACGACTCTTAAATTAATTTGTTTTAAAAAAAAGTAATTAATACTGGGGTAAAATAAAACGAGTTCATCAATGCCAGGAAAATCAATTTCCTAAATGTTCTGGCCGATGGCTTTTCAGTACATTAAACAAAGTTTCATAAATGTCTCCGCTCTCTCGCCTTGGCCTAATATGAAAGAGAAGTCATTTTACTGGAAGTGAGGCCAGAGCCCAACCTGCCTGCCGGGAGGGGGCCGGTGAGAACAGGGGCTGGGACAGGTGAGGATATGGGCAGTGGTTGGGCAGTCAGGAGGAAGCCCAGGGGCTGAGGGCGATGCTCTTGGTGGGGACAGAAGTGGCCTGGTTGGAGGACCTACCCTGACCCCCACAACTGGATGTCTTCAGTGGATGAGGAGCTCAGCCTTGGGCTCACCCCAAGACTCCCTAAGACCTAGCCTTTCGGCCTCCTCAAACCTTTGTAGGCTGCTGCTGGTCCCATACAGCCCAGATGAGAGGACAGGAGCCATGCCTACCAGACTCATTTAGGGCCCCCACCCAGCCAGGGTTTAGGACATGGATGAGTCCTCCAAACTCCCCTGTCATCCTTCAGTTCCTCCTGCTCATACACAAGGCTGTGTCACCTAGGAACAGCAAGGGCCTGGGCATGGCCCAACTACTGCGCAGCCATCTTTACCACTGTCCCCAGCCCGGGAACACTGAGAGAAGCCTGCAGTCACCTCCCTACAGTGATGTGAAAACACACACATATGCAATACTCATACAGACTCGCACATACAACCAGACACAATCACCTCCACGCTCCCATAACACACCTGACACACTCACACACATACCTCACACTCTCACTCTCATACACACGATACACACATTCACACACAGACACATAACACACTCGCACAGACGTGCAAACTCACATTCTCGGCTACTTTCCCCAACTCTACAGACACACAGGTACGTAAGTCCCCCAAATCCTATACCCAGCTCCCCGGACGAGTCTCAGGATGCTCGAAGACAATCCCACTGCAGTGCTGAGCTCCTTCCCTTCCACGTGCAACCACATGCCACAGCCGATGCGGGGCCCCGTCTCCGTGACCACTCATTCCTCCACTGAACATGTGCTACACCTCGGATCAAGGTTGGGTGCACACAGGACAGGGAGACCCACCTGGGCCCCGGGGGGGGGGGGCAGTGTGTTCTCCCCCCTCGTGTGCACCCAGGCCACCTGGACACACTCGAGAGCAGCAGGACCTCCGGAGGGGTCTGCTGGGGCAGGAGAACACCTAGCAGGGGGTGCAGGGACAGGCTCTGAGCTCCTAGGAGAGGCTGGGACCCCACTAGGTAAGGAAAGGACACTCATAGGCTGCCACCTGGGCCTCAGGCAGGTGGAATGATGCATGGAACCAGCAGACATGTTCCCTGGGATGGGGCGACAGGTCAGCCTGACCTCAAGCTAGACAGGGTTGGGGGCCCAGCCTACTGGATTCAGTAGCTCAGGGACCAGGGAAAGGGGCTAAAAATAGCTGGAGGCAGCTGAACTCTCTCTATATATGGCAGAGAAACAGGGTTTTGAAGGGCAGGCAGCTCAGAACAGGGAGGGGGCCAGGCAGGGGTCCCAGTTGCCTGCGTCCCTGAGCTCCTGGGCCCAGAGTAGATGGCCTAGGGGCCAAGCCCATGGTGGGCAGCTGGGGCTCCAGCAGGCTCTTTCCAGTCCCCAGGGCTGAGCTTCTGTCCCAGGTGCTGGGCTGGGTTGGGGGGGCCTGCAGCACCCTGGCAATCCCAGCCCTGCTCCCTGGCAGCTCTCTGTTCTCCTGGAGGATGCGGGCAGGAGTTGAGGCCCGCTCACCTCCCCTGGGCAAGGTGGGGTGTGGGAAGGGACGGTGGCCCTTGTTGCGTCCCTCTCCTCTCTTCAGGCCCAGCACAATCACCTTGTGTCTGGGAACAGCAAGGGCTTTTCCTATCAGAGGAAACTGAAGGTCACACTTTTCCTCATTGATCTTGCAATGTTTGTTAATTACTCTGTCACTGATGTGGCGAAGGATAATTAAACAGCTCTGTTTATATCTTATATGCATAATTATGTGGCTGCGCAGGGCTCCCCGCACAGGGAGGAGATGCGCCCCTCGCTGCAGGGGGAAGGGGGCAGGGAAGCGGGCAGGGGAGGCTCAGGGCACCAGGCACCAGCCTGGGAGGGAGGCTGGGGTACAGAAAGACCTAGACTCTGGGGCTTCAGTCCTAGTGGTGTCCCCCTTGCCTGCTCTCCCTGGAACAGACGTTGTACAGGACTGCTCTGGGTCCTAAGGACAAGGAGACATCAGAAAAGTTAACCCTCAGCCATCTCATGAGAAAGAGGTCAGCCAGAGGACCATGTCCGGGGCAGCTGGGTGTAAGGAGATATGCTGGCTGGGCAGGCGATCCTTGTGGCCCTGAGCAGTCCTGCCTGGGAGGGCCGGGACAGAGGCTTAGGAAGGAGAAGGCTGAGGGGCGGGCCATAAGAACAAAGCCTAGCCCCGACACTCAGAGAAATCTCGCTCCTATAGTTCACGGTACTGACTATTCTCCTCCCACTTGTGGCCAGAGACTGTGGTCTCCAACAGGCTTGCCCCTCTGCAGGTATGTGTAAACAGTGCTACCCACCCACTAACTGTCCTTTCCTCTATGTTGTGTTTGTCCATATGTCCATCCTATAATCCATCTAACCCCACCTGTCCCTCCATCTGCTGTTTCTTGAAGATTCTATGGTGTGGCAGCCCCACACCATTGGGACAGCCCTACCTGGCTTGCCCTAGGCTGCCCCCATTCCAGTTCTTGCCTTGTCCCTGCCCCCAGCAGTCCCATAGGGCCAGATAAGGTGCCGGTACTTAGAGCAGGGGTGAGGAAGGCTCCCTGAACAGGAAGAGCCCTTTCCTGTTAGACCTCCCCAGGGATGGAGCCCTATCCCACCAGCACCCTCCCTTGAAAGGCCAGACACCCACCTGACGCCTGCCTGGCACTGGGACCACTCTCATCCTTGGAGGCCACCGCATCTGAGTCCTTCTCCTCTGGGATGCTGCCATCCTTGGCAGGTTCTTCTGTGTGGTCTTCCTCATCGCTGCAGCCCTGGGGCTGCACCATGTAGACGCCCTCGGGTGGTAGCTCCAGGCCCTCACGGGCAATGCGGCTCATCACAGGTGCAGGGGCTGGCTCCTCGCTGTACTCTCCATTGACCCACTTCTCGATCACTGCTCTCCTCTTGTCTTCCTCACTGCGGGGGGCCTGGGCCACCCCAGACTCAGGGCCACTGCGTTCTTTGTCCCGGGGCCGCAGTGGGCTACCCTCAGCATGGGAGCCAGCCTCTGCCCCCTTCTCCACCACCACTTGGCGGCTCAGCTTGGCGCAGATGGCATTGAGCTTCAGGCCACCCTTGCGCTTGGCCGCCATGGCGGGCTTGCCTGCTGGCGGGTCGGTGCACCGCGTGCCTTCAGCTGCAGAGACAAAGGAGGGATGGAGATCGGAGGGATGGAGATCAGAGGTGTGCATGCTGAGCATAGCCTGGCCACCTAGCAGCCCTGCACCCCCTTGCCACAGGTTCCCCAGTGCTGCCTTGAGATTGCCCGATATGTATTGGTCTCCCTTAGTATCCCCAGCCTCCTGGGACGGAGCTCAAGAATCACTATCCTCACAGCCTGGTACAGTGCCTGGTACAGAGTAGGTGGTCCAAGGTCTAGTCTGTAAATGAACAAATGAATAAATAACTCTTTAAATACATGGTGTGGTCTTTTGAGAGGGGAAGTGCTCTTTGACACATGAGAAAAACATAGCCCAGGCAGGTTAAAGAGCTGGTTGTGGGGTCAAGCTGGCAGGTGACAGTGCTGCATTGCTGGTGGCCAGCTCCATTAGTGAGCCTACTACATCACCATACGTCCTTGGGCAGGAGTCCTTGGATGCCAGGACCAGCCTCTGCTAACCTCTGGCCTTACAGTCCTGGCAGCACTTGGCTGGCACCTTCCCCATTTGAGCATCCCTCCCCAAGTAGCTCCCCTGCCACGCCAGGCCCCTGGGCCCCCACCTGACTCCAACCTCTCTGCTCACCAGAAAGCAGTCTCTTTTGCTCCCAGCTACCCAGGACCCTCCCGAAGGCCTCCGATTTCTTAGTTCCTTCCTGGCTCAGGCTTGCACAGCTCGCTCCCTGTCCTCCAGCCTCAGTAAGAGCTGTCCAAGAGCAGTTCCTCACAGCCTTTACTGGGGCCAGTAGTACCTATCTTAGGACCTCACTCTCCCTCCTCTGCCTTGGCCAGCTCCTGTAGCCCCTGAAGGCTTCACTGGCCCTGGCACGCCCTCCTCCCAGCCCAAAGGGCCCCACTTGAAATAGGCTGGGGTTCCTTACATTTCCAACTGGGAGCACAAAAACTGCAGCCACAGCGCCTAATCCCTGAACTTGACAGCTTAATGTTAACAGCCAGAAACCTAACCAGGCTGCTGGAGGGCTAGCCTATTCTCATACGTGGTTCAGCCTAACCTCTATCCCTGATCAGGGCACTGAGGGTCTTGTGGCAAGCCCACCCATACACTTTGGGATCTGCCCCAAAGGCAGGCAAGGGTGAACACAGTGTCACCACATGCTTATCTATCTGTCCACCTGCCTGTCTATCCCTCCATCCATTTAGTGAGCTCCTACTGTGTGCCAGGCCTTGTGGTGGAGCTGGGAACAGGGCAGTGGCCCTGGCAGATAGGGTCTCAGCTCACATTCATTTTGTATATAAGGAGCCCCATCAAAGTGTGCTTCTCCACAGTCTGGGTCAATTGGCCACCACCACAGAATGGACATGTCCAAGTCTCCGTATAGGTCCCAAGGCTAAGTGATGCAAGGGGCTCTGCTCTGCAGATCCATGGCCAGCAGGGGCCCCACCATACTGCCTCAGCACCATAAACACGCATATACCTGGAACCCAGTGAGGGGCCTACTGACAGGAGTGGCAGCACCTGTGTCGGTCCAGGGGCCTCACCCCACAGGTAGACTTGACTGATACACACTAATAACGTCCCCTGACACACACAAAGCCCTGTGCCCCAGTCATATCCTTGCCTTTACACAGCTGCCCGTATGTATGTCTGCCCCTGACCCACAGGGAACGGGATGATCCCAGCCCAGTGTGGCCCTTGATTCAGGGCCTTGGACCTTTGTCCCAGCTGGATGCCCACTCTACCCAGGTCTGGCCACACCCAAGTCCCCACACAGACACAGAGCTCCCATCATTACACCATCCCACTCAGCCTTGGGACCAGCCAGCAGTTTCTGTGGTACCAAGTTTCCTACAACAGGTCTCCAGGGAACAGGCCTCACCCGGTCCCCCTTGGCCCCTGCCCTGGATGGGGAAGGGAAGGATGGGAGTGGGGGAACCCACACTATTTTTACCAGGAGGTAGGTAAGCAGCCAAGTGTGTATGGCAGACGGCAAATGAATCTATAAATATTTATCCTAAGGAAGGGGAAGCAGAGGCTCCCAGGACTGCACTTGCTGCTGGTGACATCCCCTCCCCGGGCTCCCACCCATCCTGGAGCCTCCTCGCACCTTGGCCCACCCAGCCCAGCCCACCCTCTCCCAATCTCGGCTGTGTGCCTGGCTCAGTCCCTGCTTGGGCCCCCACCAGCTGCGATACAGCTGTGCACCCAGGGCCCACCCCCAACCCCAGGGCCCCTTTGCTCTTGCTGACTCCCCCCACACCTGCCCTCCAGCTGCCACTCTGCCCCAGCCCACCTGCTTTCCAGATGTTGCCCTCCCTCTGACTCTACTGTGGGTCTCAGGGGTGGAGGTGGAGGGAGGTATGTGGCACTGGGACACAGGGGCAGGCAGCAGAGGCAGGAATTAGGCTTGTAAGTACCAACCCATGCAGGGCTCGGGGGTGGGTGCAGCTGCGGGTGTGAGCTAAGGTCTTAGCTGTCCGCTGACTTCTGGGACAGCCTGTGGGGGTCCCTGCCCTGCCTGTCCGTCAGGACCCTGGGACCTACAGACTACCCCCCCCCCCTCGTGGGCTGACCCCAGACTCCTGTCCATGTAAACATTCCTCTGACTTTCTTCCCCAAAATATAAACGCCGTGGCCAGGCCTCAATGGAAGGAAGCCATCCGTCCCCGGCCCTGTCATTGCCCCTTTCATCTCCTTCCCGCCACCAGCCAGTCCGCTGCTCTATTTACACTGGACACTTCCTCTGGGAACAATGCTGCCCAGGAGGCCGGTTTGGACCAGAGGGTGGGAAGGCAAGGGGACTCCTGCTCTGCTCACCAAGGGACAGGACAGGGGTAGACCCTGGAGGCGAGGGGAGAGGAGTCGGGGGAGGGGCAGTTACAGTGCATCCAGCCAGGCCTGAGATGTTCACACAGGCAGAGAGCCCTCTTTGCTCCTGGTAGATCTCTCAGCCTCCAGTCCCAGTGGCTTTGGACCAGCCAGGGGAGGGAGATAGCACAGGACCAGGTCACGACTTAGCCTCTATGGTCAAGGCCTGGCTCTGCCCTTGTTCGCTCTAGCCCTAGGCAAGCTCTCTCTGTGTAGAAGAGCTGCAGGGCAGTAAGGTGAGAGGGCACATGTCTGCACCGAGCACATGGCCTGATGGGCACAGATCTCGAAAAAGGCAGCTGAGCCCTGAAAGAGGACAACAGTTAGATGCGGTGCCCAGGCAGAAATCAAGAGGTTTGGGGCAGTAGTGGAGAAAGAGGGATATCTCCCTTTGGGGGTACTATTAGGGGACCTGAAGTGGCTCAGTGGAGCAGGCACTCTCATCGTCCCAGCTGGTAGAAGAGGATGCCCACCCTGGAGCTGTAGACTCCCCATAGCCTGTGCTGCCCCTGGTCAAGAGCTTGCAAAGGCTCTTGGACCAGCTCTGGGAAGTCCCAGACCTCCTTGCTGGGGTTCCTTTCACCCCTGCTCTATCCCCACCTCACCCCCAATTCCTGTTCTCATAACGTGGAGCCCCTTAAAGTGTTAACTGAGATGGGTAAAATGGTGCAGCAGATTGCTACAATAAATAATTTACTGATATTTATAAATATTCAAATCAGCCGGCTTCAGAAATCGAATGAAGGGAGGGCCTCGGGAGAAGAGGCCCGTTATGGCATGAATCTCCTCACTCCCTCGAAAGGCTGAGGAGGCCAGGGCTCCTGCCAGTTCTGAGTGGGGAAGGGGGGCTTCTGCAGCTGGGCCCCTTGTCCCCATCTCCCTGCTCTCTAGGGAAGGTGGAAGAATTGCCCCTTCCTCACCTGGTCAGGGCCAGGCCCTCTGCTGCAGGCAGCCCAGGCTCAGGATAAGAGAGGCCCATGCCCAGTGCCCTGGGTCTCAGACTTGCCTGTCCTGCCTTGGGGGAGGCAGTCCCAGGGGTGGGCAGCCTGGCAGCCCCTCCCCACCAGTGAGTAATGTGTTTCGGGGCTGGGCTGCCTGTCAGCTACCAGGCTTCGGGTGCTTTATGGGCTCTGCTTGGTAGCTCTGAACTCCCTGGTAGGAAATAAAGTTCTCCCTGCGCGTCCCTTCTAAACATTTCACTCAGTGGAAACGGTGTTTAAGAAAAATGAGGACATATTTCTTCCTAAGGATGCAGTATCCCCTTGGGCGGCCTAATGCCCGCTGTATATCAGGAGGTAGGAGGCAGGGGCCAGGAGCCAGTCCCATGGGGTGGGGGGTGGGCCGGGGCCCCGTCTGCCCACTGCCAGGCAACTTGGGGGGCCACGGTGTGTCTGGAGCCCTACAGCAGCTGGCACCTTTGGAGCAACTCCTCTGTACCAGGGACTGTGCTGGGCCCATGATGGTGTCACCTTGGTGATTCCTCCAGCATTCCCACATGGCAGGTTGTCCTGTCCCTATTTCCAGCTGAGGAAGCAGAGGCAGCGAACAAGGTTCTAAACAGCCCACATCACCCACAGTTCTGGAGCCTGATTCCCACCAGGCTCAGATATCCAAGATCATGGTCTTACACACACCCCCTCATCACCCAGTCTCCCAAATAAGTGTTCTGGAGTCGCAGGGGTGTGCACACTGTAGGGGTGGCTTTCATCTTGCTACCCTCTAAGAACATGAACTTGATAAGCTACAAGCCCCACTTCTGGGGTCTTAGGAGTATATCCTTTCAACACTCTCTGAGCGTGCAGACCTGGCCCTGAGATCAATCTTGAGGCTACAAAGTGAGCATGACAGGCAGCCCTGGTTCCCGCATTGCGGACCGTTCAGTTTAGATGAGGGAACGGAAGTTTACAATTCATTACAAGAGCCATTCCCATAGCCAAGAGCACAGGTGCCACAGGAGCAGCAAGTCTGGAAGTGAGACAGGGCTGTTGGCCATTTGCCCCTCTAAGCCTCCTCCCCGTGCCGCCCCACCCGTCCCCTGGCCCATCTCCCTCTGAACAGTTCCCTCCTCCATCTCCTTTAGCTGTGGCCCCTCCCCCAGCCAGGACCTATCCCTAGGAGTGGGGTGTTCTTCCCTCTTGGGCCCAATCCCCAGCTCCAAACAGAAGGACCTCCAAGTTTTATGGGGGGGAGAAGAAGAGCTGCTGCTCCCTAGGGATCCTCAGCCTGGCCCCTGGTCCTCAACAGCTCCAACCTAAAGGGGTGCTAGGCTGCTGGGCCCCAGCTTGCCCCCCTTTGTTTATTTATTTATTATGATTTTTTTAGTCCAGTTAAAAGGTTTACTATCCAGACGCGTCTAAGTGGCCTCACTTAGCGTAAGTAACTCTATAAATCAGAGGAACTGTTAGCATCCACCGCACAGGCTGGCTATCAATCTCCCCCAGGTCACAGCCAAACAGGAAGGGGAGAAAAAAGAGAGTTACCACCCAGGGGAGATTTAAAACACACACACGGAGCAAACGCACACAGACGGCATGTGTGCCTGTGTGCATACGCATACTCAGGCATCTCTGTGTTTGAACAATCATACCCTGCTCACACGTCCACACGTAGGAAACTAGAAATGCTACACACAGTCATAGTGACATTATAAAGCACAGACACAGCTCCTGCAGCCTCTGGGGGGCCTGGGGCCCCAGCGCCAGGCTACCAGGACTGAGCTGTGCTGCTTTGCGCAAGTGGCTCTAGAGGGCTGCAGAGAGGTTCTGCTTGCTCCTTTTTTCCTCTCTGCCTCCCACCTACCCATGAGCTAAACCCAAAGGGACTAAACTTTTCCCTTTTCAAAGTCCCAGGTAGGCACTTGGTTGGGAAGCTAGAAGCTATGAGCCACAGCAATGGAGCATGTTGTCACCTCAGGGTCCTCAATGGGCACATCCTAGACCCAGCATAGGCTCAGGAAGGGCAGCACCATCTGAACAGGTAACCTGCTGCCATCCAGAGAACTGGAGGATCTGAGGCTAGGACAACCGTCCAGTGCCACCTCTGCACAGCAACTGCAAGCTGCTTCCCCGTTTCACTTGTGTAGCAGGGTGTCCACACAGCCTGGGCATAGCCCGCTCCAGACCTAGCAGGAGCTGAGACACAGCAGGGACTGGAGTGGGATAGGCGTCACCTCTGGGTCTGAGGGGAGGAACGCAGGCACAGTGGCCAGAGGTAGGAGACCTGCTCGGGCCACCTCCTTTGCCAGCTGGCCCAGAGGCCTCCCTGGCTCACCCGCCTGCTGCATCTCCCCATGAACTCTATTTCTCTTTCCTCTCCGAAAACAACTGAGCTGTAAATACTGTTTAACCTTCTCCCCCCTCCCCCCCAACCCCCTCCCCTCCGCACTATAAAAACACAAATATGCCATAACTCAGCCGCCCGGCCGCCCAGCCTCCAACATGCCCCGCGCCCGGGCCTCTCAGGAAGGTCATTACAAACGACTTTCCGATTCACTGCTCCTGAAATAATTTTGTGTATTAAAACCTGAATCTGCACTTTCTGGGGCCGAAAGCCTCGCTTAATTATGGCGGGTGTCCTTGGGACGGACAGTGATCCTTCACTCGCCAGCCCGCACTCCAGCCCTCCACCCGCCGGCCCGCCCCCCTCCCCGGGCCCAATCTGTTTTCAAAGTGTGTCTGTCCTTTATTAAATTGTTTTCTTTTCCACATTATCAGTTGCCATGGAGACCTCATCTCTCGGATTATTTGAATTTCATTATATCTATTGATTTGGGAGCATTTCATCTTTTTTATTGTTTTTCTGTCAATTTTCAAAACGAATAACCATCTAATTTGCGTCAGTGCTGATTATGTTTGTCCCTCAATAGAGGTCGGCAGCTGCGCTGGGGAAACAAATCAATGAAAAACCATCATAAAACTCCCCACTCCAGTCTCCAGGATGTGTGGGTGACATTCCACGCCTGCGAGAGACACACTCATCAGCTCCAACTTCAGCTACGGTGGTGGCTGCCCCGTTCCACGCCCGCCTCCTTTGGCCTTAATATTTAATTTTGCGATTTGGGGCATTATTAGTGGTGTTTTTATTAGTGCGAGTGCATGTGAGTCTTTGGTGGTGGGCTGGCTGTTTCATTAATTTGTGGGTGAGGCAGGGAACCCTGGAGGAAGGAGGGCAGCTGGTGTCGGAGACGCGGTGCAAGTGCAGACAAGAGGGGAAAAGCCCTGGAGGGGGGACAGGAGCCCAGGGACGAGGAGAACCCTAAGGAGGGGTTAGAAAAGGGGGACAGAGCTAAGGGGAGGAAAAGAGGGAATTCAAATTGCTTACTTTGTTGGTTTTTTTTAAATAATTTATGCAATTTTAAGCATTTATGTATAAATTTTTTAATAAGCCACCCTGGAGCAGGATGGTCATTAACATCCCAACGTCCTTCTGTCCAATGGGCTGGCAGAGAGGATCAATTTCTGAGAGTACTTTCCCTTTTTTATGACATGATAAAATGCTTTTAAAGCAACTTACACAAATATGGAAATTTTTTTTTCTTTTTTTTTTTCTTGTCCCCTCTCCCCCAAGCCTTCTTATCCACCAGGGAGGGGGAGGTTGTGCGCGTGCACGCTTGCACACACACACACACACACAATCCTGTACTCATGCTGTCTCTCTCCTGCTGGGGAGGGGGGCTGAGGGGAGTGGCAGAGAGACAGCCCCAGTTCTAACTGGAACTGGCCGCCTGTCCTTCTAACAAGGGCATAAACTTTCATTACCCATGCACGCAGTCAAAGACAATTTAGGGAAACGCACTGCTCAGAAAAGGAAAACCTCAGCGATTCGTGGCCTACACTGCAGCCATCTGGGGGGCTCCCACCTCTAGTCGGAGGGAACCTGGTCCCTGAACCTCTGGCCCTGCCCAGCAGGAAGTAGGGGAGGGCAGGGGGCACTTCCATGTGGTGCCCTTAGGGGTAGGCAGTGCAGAGCTGGATGGCAGAGACAGCTGGAATGCAAGGGTCGTCCTCTTTGGAGGACCACGCAGGTCTTGGATGGTCTGGGCCCCCTCAGTCCTGCCCTCCCCCTTCACTAATCCCAACTAGACACCAGCCCTTGAGGGCAGGCACAGGGCTCTTTCATTTCCGCCACTCCAGAACCAGCAACAGAGCAGAAGCTCATCTATGTGGATGGATGGACAGACATATGAAAGAGGACCAAAGGTGTTCTGAGGTTCCAGCCAGCGCCCCACTGATGCTAGGAACAAGATGTCCTCTCCAGGCATCCCTGTTCCCAGGTCTGGAGCAGAAGTGCCTCCAGGTGTAGAATTGGGCATTGGCCATTATCACCCCTTCCCTGAGCCCAAACCCTGACTTCCTTGGATGTGGAGGCAGGCCTGGTGAGGAAGATGGCAAGTGGTGCTGTTCCCAGACTTCAATGTGCCACTGACCTCTCCTTCCAACTCCTCCTTCTGATGGGAGCAAAGAGAGACCTGAGGGTGAGCCCTGCTCAAGCCTCTCATTGGCTGATGAGGATGTCTTGAACCCCAGGGCAGGGCCTGAGCAGTGTCCGACACTGCTGCTGTAGGAGTGTCCAGCCCTCTGAGACCACACTCGAGCACCTGGGCTCTGGCAGCTTCCAAAGAAGATAAATCGACCCTAGAGACAGACTCCTTTTAAAAGCTCACCACTCTGAGCAAGTTTCCTCTACGCCAAGCCTCAGGTCCTCATCTGTAATGCAGTGTGGCTGAAGGGCCTCTGTGGCAACGTGCCTGGCACAGGGCTGCAGAGCACATGGTGCCTGCTATGACCTTAACAGTGACTCTGGGCAGAGTCTCCTCCTGAGGAGCAGCAAGGGCTGCTTCCTCCTCAGTAGCTGTGGGGGAAGCGAGGGTGGAGAGTCCAGCCTTGCACACCCTGCCTGCCTCTGCCCAGGGACCTGAGGGCCTTGCTCCTCCATTTCCCAAGCCCAGCTCTCTCCTTGGAACCTCACCTGCCTCTGCTCTTGGGCCAGATACCTGCTCTAAGCCAGTCTGCCTGCTCAGCACCGGCAGGAGCTGACCTGTGGGCGGCCCAGGAAGGGCTGGCTCCTGGCCCCTCCGCTGTGGCAACAAGGGAGCAACACTGGCAAGGCCAGGCTGCCCCAAACTCTTGGTGGGATGCGAGGGGAGCGCCCACCCCTCCTTTTTTTCTGTGCTCAGATCCCCCCCAACTGTCATTAAAATAACAAGTTTCTGTTACAATCTAAACATTCCCACATCGCATAAAGGGTTATATTACACCCGAGTCACTCCTGGCCCGTGTTTGCACAGAAAAGCTCACGGCAGGTCCCCCCTCCTGACGAAGTGACTTATTAAAGTTTAAACAGTAATTAACAGAACAATAAAAATAAAGGGATGTTTGGGGAGTCATAGCGCACACAGGGTTTTTGGCAGTGCCAGCAGTTTTTCAGTGCCCTGCGCTGGCAGCAAAATGTGACTGTGAAGCCAGGGGGGACAGACGATGGGGCCAGGGTTGGACCAGGGAGACTTCAGACCTAAAGGGCATGAGGCCCTGAGGCCTGTGGAGGGACGGCATGAGGGTTTCAGGGCAGCTGGTGGGCACGCTGTGGGCAGGTGAAGAGGTCTAGCATGGGTAGGGAACCCACGAGCCTGGGCGAGGAGGCTTCGGGAGGCTGAGAGGGGCCAAGCTTGGCCTTAGGCACTTCCAGGAACCCAGTGCCTTGTCACATCCAGCCACCTCTGCACAGACCTGGCTGGGGGATGTGTCAGTTCCCCCAGCACTCTGGACATTACAAGACCGTGCAGTTAATGATTGTTGGGGCTAGACCTCAGCCACTCTGGGCTTCTCTCCCAGTCAGCCAGGTACCTTTCCCTGCTACCCCTGGTGCCTACGGCCAGGGCACCCCCAGAACGCTTTTGACCACTAGCCTCCATTAGGCATGAGTAAAGACTCAGGGGTAAAGCCTTCTACTCCTCCTGGGACCAGGAGACCAGCCAGCCTAATGCATGCCAGGCTCCCCTAAAGGGAGAGAGGGCGTCCAGCTAGCTAGGCCAGGTGGGCTCCTGGTGGGGAAGTCCTCTCTCCCCAAGGTTCACAGGAAGCTGAGCCTAGCAAGCTAGTTAAAGGCAGTGCAGCCCGGAGCTAGCAGGGCCTGGCTGGTTACCCTCAGCCTCAACTTTTCTCTCTCCATGACTCCAGCCCAGAGGCTCAGACACCTGGCTATAGGGGAAGGCAGGGAGACAGGTAGGATGGCCAAGGTGCTACCCCAGCAGCCAGGCCAGGGATCCATTCGGACCTGGGCCAGCTTGCTTAGTGTGCCTTCCTCAGAACCTTGGGGGCCAGGGAAGAAGGGACAACAGGGACTGTTTGGTGGCCACAATGAATATGTTATAGGAGTGGTAACAGACCCAAGCCAGCCAGGTGACAGACACCACAGGGCTGTAGGGCTGGCCCTGGCCCTCAGGTACCCCAAGCTACCCTCTCACTCCTTCCCTCTCCCAGGACTGCCCTCTGGCCTGACAATCTCAGGGCCATGGACATTCTTGCCCTTACCTGCCCACTGCCTATCCATGGGCAAAGGGTCTACACAGGGACACCTGAGAACCATGAGGAGGCCTTGCTGTCCTGCTCTGAACAAAGGAGTTTCCCTCCTCCTGGGCTTCCCTGTCTCCGCTGTGCCTCAGTGTAGCATTCTGCCCGGGCCTGCCTGGGGATCCTCTTTCTACAGCATCCCTACTCCACCCTACCCCACCTCAGAGCCTGGCCTGACAGCAGGCTCAGAAACAAGCCCTGGCCCTGGGCAAGTGACCCCACCAGGCTCCCTTGCTGGTTTCCTCTGTGTCACGGCAGCACACATCAGTGTGAGCAGCTATGAGCCAGGTGTGGAGCTGAGATGCCGGGCTGGGGCCAGAGACTCTCTCTAACCTCCTGTCTCCTGGGACCCAGCTCCTGTGCTGCTGACAGGCACCAAGGGCATGTACTCTGGCTCTGGCTGAGCCCCATGCTGCCCGCCTATGCCACTCTCTCACCAAGGCATGGTGGGCACAGCCAGCCAGTAGAGTACAGGGCCTCAAAGACCTCAGTGCTGTCCAGGCTCTAGCACGCAGAACTTTGCCCCGAGGACGCGAAGGACAGCTAGCAGCTTTTCTTCCCTCTCTCCTGGGCAGAGCTCCTTGGGGCCCCCATCCCCCAATACATGCACAGATGAGTGACTCATGGTGAGGGGAGAGCCGAGGGTCCAGACCAAGAGCAGAGTACTCAGGTCAGGAGGGAGGCAGGCGATGCTTCCCAAGCCTCCAGCTGCTCTGCTCAGGCTGCAAAGATCGACAGGAACTCAAACTCCCTCGCTGCGGCTGCCACTGCTGCTGGAGGAGGCAGACTGAGTCACCCGCTTCAAACCTGTGACGGAGCAGGGCGGGGGGTGGGGGCTGGGGTGGAGCCCTCGGGGTCAGGAAAAGGACTGGCAGAGGGTGCTTGAGTGGCACTGAGAGGTGCAGGTGGAGGCAGAGGCTCCTAAGGGGAATGCCCTAAGGTGGCAGCTGCCCATCCTGACAACCTGTTTCTAGAGGCTCCCACAAGAAATGGCAAGGAGCTCTGGCTGGACAAGAGCTCCTGAGAGCAGCCCAAACTCAGGTTCCACATACCTTGGGATGAAGGAACAGCTATCAGTGTAAAGGATGTCCTAGATCTGCACAGAACTTTAGACCTGGACAGGAACTGAGGCCCTAGAGGTTGGGGGACTTGGCAAAAACCCAGGTCACTCACTTGTCAGAACTGGCCAGATCTAGGAACCCAATTCCCAGTCCAAGCCCCCTCGCCCCAGCAGATCAAACTGCTACACACTTGTGTTTTAAAGCAGAACTTCCTACAGCCTTAGAGACTGTTCCAGGGCCCTTGGGCCCTAAATGCCACAAGGGCTCCCCACTGGGGAGGATTCAAGCCACACACTGGTCCACTTGGGCAAGGACTCCAAAAGGCTCTTCACCTCCAGGTGAAAGGCCTGGGAGCCAGGCTCCCCAGCTCCCCAAGGGAAGCAAAGTGGAGGCTGTCTCTGCCCTGGGTAGACCATGTGTGGCAAAGGGAGGGAGCCTTTCTATTGCAGGGACTGAGACTCCCAAACTTTGTGACTTGTGCCATGAAAAGGAAACAGGCCAGCACTATTCTGGCAGTAGATGAAGGGCCTGGACTAGGATGGCAAGCACAGCCCTAGGAGAAAAGGTGGGAGGACAGCAGGTGGCAGAGGGACGCTGTGGAAGACATGCCACCCCACCCTCCCTGTAGCCTGTTTCCACAATCCCCTTTCTAAGGCCGCCAACGACGATGATGACGAGGACATGAGGGGACTAATTTAGGAATATTTTTAAAACTGTGGCTCTGGCGGAAGGCTTTAGCAGTTGTCAGCCATCTGGAATAAGGAATTACAATCACCTCCCTAATCCTATATTCCCTAAACCCTAAAGCTGGTTACAGTGTGAGGAAGAGGCAGCAGGTGGGTGGGGGTGGGGGTCTGTTCTAGAAAGGGCCAAAACTCAGGGAGGTGCCCCTGCCAGGGTAACACCCCTCAGGGGTTCCTGGGGTCCAGGGCAGGGGTTGAAGAGCCCAGTGTCCTCGGAGCCCACTCAGCTCCCCCACCCGCTCACGCACACTCACTCCCTGGGCCGCGCCGGCTCGCGCAGGGGCCGTCAGGTAAATTAGATCTGAAAGCTGACAATTTCTGACCATATTTCCTTGATTATTTCAAACAAATGCACAGCAGCCGCTGTAAGGAGATTAAAGTGACATAAACGTCCCGAGTGGGAGGGGGGAGGGCAGAGGATTCAGGTCACCCCCATCCGTCCCCCGCCTGACAGACGCTATATCGCTATCCAATCCAATAAAAAATCCCCCCCTTTTGCTTTAATTAATTTTACAGCTAGCTTGCTTAATTACTTTCAATCAAAATCCTCCTGCCATCGCAAAATTAGAGATGGTTGAGCTCCATTAGCCTAAATTCTTCATTTCCATATAGAAAAGGGGCTGTCTGCAGAGCCGGCCTGGGCCCCTGGCAGGACAGACGCCTGTCTGCCTGCCCGCTCCTATTTCCGCTGTCTGCCCATCCCTGGTCTGTGTGTTTCCCCTCATTCTCCTGGACCCTGCTTCTTGGGTGGAGAGGAGCTGAGGTCCACAAGGGGCACACTCCCCTCTGCAGATGACCCCCTCCAGGATCCATGCAGGGGACTGCAGAGCTGGACTAAAGGGCCAAGGTTGACTGTGGTTGGCTTGTGACGGTGGGTATGGCGGGCCCCCAGATCCTGCTTCCCAGACAGAGTCTAGTCCTCTGGCTGCCCAGACCTGGGGCAGACAGGTCTCTTGCAGTTTGGGTCTCCTTCCCAGCAGGGCAGAAACACTCTCAGATTTGGATTTAGGCCCCTGGGTGATATTGGTATAGACCCCTGGAACCAATATCACCCAGGGTTCCCTCTGCTGACTGCTGGCTGGAGTCTTGCTCACTATCAGAGCAACTCTAGGGCCAGCTGTCTCAGTGGTGCCACAAGGCAGTACAGCAGCCCCCACATACTCTGGCATTCTCCTGGGGGCCCCACGCAGGCTCCTCCTCCCCTTGTCGTAGCCCTGGTTCCCAGCTTGCAACAGCTGTTCCTCCACCCCCAGTGTGGGTTGGGTGGGTGGTGGGTCTGGGCTCTGTTCACATCCTGGGCCTGCACTGGCTCCCTTCTCCTCCCTTCCACCTGCCTCCTCTTCATAGCCCCCAACCCCAACTCCAGAAGCTCCACTTCAGGTTTTCCTTGCTACAGCCCAGAGTGTCACCACAGGGTCCAGCCTAACCTGGGTTCCAGCTGATTAAGGATCTGCAACAGGATGTAGGGATTACAGTAAAACCTGGCTACGGATCTACAGGGCAGCATGCCAAGTCCTGGCCCTGGGACTCTCCTCCCCTCCCCGGTCACCATGCCCCCCTACTGGCCCAGCTACCACTCCAGGGAAGAGGGCTGAGCTTTTCCGCCCTTCAGGGGCTCTTGGCTGGACTTTGGGAGTGACAAGGAACCAGGCCCAGTGTGGCAGGAAGGCTCGAGTAGGTCAGGGTAGACAAGAGGAGTAATGGTTAGAGCCTACCTGGACCCATTATACTACTCTCAGGACAGGAAGCAGACCTGGTCTTTCTTCTCAGAAAGCCAACATGGAGGTCAGATGTCCTGGGCCTGACCTCTGGGCAAAGGCTGAGCAAGGAGGGAAAAGCTTCTGCAAGCTAGGACAGACTTCCTAGGCAGCAGGCCTACGGCAACTCCAAGACTGCAGTAAAGCCTGGAGGAAGGTAGGCCAGCTCTGGGGGTGGAGAAAGAGCTGACCCTGGACCTCTGGGGCCTGTCTTCTGGACAATAGGGCCTCATGGATCAATCTGTAGCTCCTTGCTGGTCCTGCTCTAAGGACTAACTCAGGTCCTTTTCCTCCCAGGTCAGTTGAGTTTCTTAAATACATCCTGAGTACCTACTGGCACTGTATCCTCTGGCCCTACTGATCCTGGAGACCGGTTTCAGGAGCACAGAATCAAGCATCTCACACAGCACAAGAGGGGAGGGCACCTCTATTCTGAATCAAGTGTCCTGGAACCATCCCTGGGTTAAGTCCTGAGGTCAGCAGGTGAGGGTGGGGAGGGGAGGCAGGTAGACGCACAGGCTCTCATCCCAGCCCAGCTTTTCAGGGGTCTTGTTCCTCCTGTGGCCCTCTTCACACAGGTCTGTATCCTCCTTCCACCTCATCCATGAGTCATGAGCAAAGGGAAAGGCAGGGGCAGCCCTGGGCAACCCCTTCCTGGGACAGGGCTGAGCCTCTATCCCATTCTGCCCTTGACTGCCATACCTGGCCAGGTGGGTCAAGATGGTGGAAGGGTGAAGGGAAGAGCAAATTTAGGGTCAGTTTCTCAAAGATCAAAGGGCACAACACCTTTGGGGAATAGCTCAGCCCATGCCTTACTCCCTGCCGGCCCACATAGGGTGGCACCTGACCCCACCATGTCTTCAGCACACTGTACTGCCCCCTTGGCAGGAACCCTGCTCCTTCAATGCAGGGCTACTTTTCCTCTACACACCCTTCAGGGATCCCCACTGAAATTTCACCTCCTCTGGAAGGCCTGCTGGGTTTGTTCCCTTCCTCTGTCCTCTCCCTGCTCCTTGCTGTGACACTTTAACTTGTTCAATCAGTCCTTAACTTTGCTAGGCTGCAAGATCCATGGGATGACATCTATTTTTTCAGCACAGTGTCTTGGCCAATAAACCTTTACTAAGTGAATACAGAAAACCAAGTGCTTCTCAAATTTACTAGAGCAGAGCTGGGACCCAGTGTGGCCTGACTTCTGGACTAATCCCCCTAGGAGCTCCAGGAGGCTTTCCTGTCTGCAAGGGTGGGGACTCTCCAGGTGGGATTGAGCTGAACCCCTTCCCTTGGGTTTCCTGCCCTCCTGATCCCCAGGCTCACCTCCAAACGCCCTTCACAGGGCTCTGCCCAGAGAACAAAAGAGGCCCCAGTTGTTCCAACATTTCTCTGTGAGAGGAACAACTGTTGCTGGCCAGTCCCTTTCTGAATAAATCCAGCAACTGTTTGCAGTGAAGTGCAATTCCCTCCCTCTACCTCCTGTCCCTGTCCCAAAAAGGAGAAAAGGGGATTGAAAAAAGGACAGGGGAAAATCCCATACCAAGCCTCACAATCTCCCTACCCTCACTATCAAGTCTGTCTGAAAATGTTATGGACACACAGAGGGCACAGGGACAGCCACCTGCTGTCCCAGACAACTGGGACAGCCGCAGCTAAGGGTGAGGCCGTGAGATCAGGACCCAAAAAAAGGAGGCAAGAGAGTGAAGGATTGAGGGGAGGCTGGATGGAGTGGGAACACTTGGACAGGGAGCAGGGAGGTAGGCGAGATCCAGGAGAAGGGAGAGAAGCGCAGGGCAGGGGTCCACCTGGCCCTGCAGGTGCAGGTGCAGGGGTGGGGTCTGAGGACACAGGCCAGGAAAGGCCCCTGGAGCCCAGGCAGAATGGGAGAGGCAGGAGGGTTAAGGGGGCAGTGGCTACACGAGGGGGAGTGAAGGAAGGAAAGAGAAGGTGCCTGGGAAAGAGGGAGCGAAGTCTATTAAAAACCTCTCAGTGCATAATACAAAATGTCAGGGTTTATAGCTTCATTCTTGGCTTTGCTGGGACTGAGAACCCTGAACAGAAATGTCACCGCTTGTCATGTTTAATCACCTGCTGTTTGTTAACACCTTCCCTGCAAGTAGCCTGTCTCAATCTGCCCCTGCACCCCCAAGGGACCCGGAAATAGAAAACATCCCAGGCTTCTTCTCTGGATTCTCAGCCTTGCCCAGGGCTCTTGAGGGAAGAGCTCAATTCTCACTCCATCTGAAGCCCTCCTGAGGAGCCCCAAAGTGACCCTTTCCATCCGCAGCCCAGGGAAAGGGACCCCATCTGGCCCTATCGAGTTGCTGGTACCTTGGCCAGCCAGGGATGGTGTGCTTGCAGTAGCTGAGGCCAGGGCACTCCTGGATTGACCTTGCTCCTACTACTGGCTTTCCAGGTCGGTCTGCCCCTTCTGTCTATTCCAATGTATCCCTATCCCAGGGTAAGAGAAACTAAATAAAAGGACAGCCTGCTCAGACCCTGCAGCCTGGAAGTCACCAATCTGTCTGCTTGAATAGCAACTGCCACCTAACATCTAACATTCACAGCCCCCATCCTCCCAGTTACAACCCAGATCACACCATCTGTGGTTCTGGCTTGGCTCTCTCTGCCTGTGCTTTCCTGGGTTGTTTAGACGAGGAGTTCTCAGCCCTACTGCCCCATAATTCCTTCCCCTGGGCTGGGTGTAGGTTTGGGGTGGAAGGGTGGAAGAGGTCTCTCAAGCAGCACAAGCCTACCCAAGAACAGGTGGCTGTTTCCCACCTCCAAAAGCACAGGTCTATTCAGGAAAGCAATGAGGTCCTCTCTCAAATGAAGGCAAAGACCCAGACAAAGATCCAGGAAACTCAATACAACCCCCCAGGCTAAAACTCTCTTTGGGACAGCTGTCTGCAAAGCAGACAGTTCATCCTGTCCATTTCTAAGGTAAGCTGCCACTTCTAGCAGCAATGAAGGCCAGTGGGGACAACCGGCCCTGAGCTGAACTGAAAAGGTCTCCCGGTGAACCAGGGAAAAACACCCTGTCTTCACTTCCAGCAAAGTCTCCACTTACACAGAAACATACCCAACCAACATGCATTTGGGAACCTGTCTCCTAGGAGAAGCCCATTTATCTAGATGTGCTTCCTGAAGTACCCTGTGTCCAGTCCATTCACTCCCATTTCACTAGAGAGTTAAGTCGGATTGTGTCCCAACCACCTGACAGGTGCAACCCCTACTCTCAGATGGGCAGTAATGGATGCTTTTAGAAAAGGAGGCTCAAAATGCATTTGCCAACAACTGCATTTTATCTTGCAGGGAAGGCCCAGGGATGTATCCACAGAATACAGGTGGGATATACATGGGGCCCAGAGCCGTCTGGGGACATGGGCCAGGGAGCACAATGAATACTTAGGGATAGAAGTCTGTGTAATCTTCACTCAAAGCTGCTATTTGCAATGGTCCTCAGGAAGGCCCCAAGCTATATCATCTGGCATTCAGCAGTGTTCCTGGGCCTTCTGCTTCCCACTTGTGAAATGGGACAACTCTTTGTCTTTCTTTGAGGAAACTTATGAGGAGAGATAGGATGCAAGGTGTGTGGCTCTCAGAAGGAAGGCACTGGGTAAACCCACAGTGAGGGTGGGGAAACTATTCTGTCCACGTTCTCTCCAGAAGCCCTGTCTGGACTGTGAAACATAGGGGGGGGGGGGGAAGGCTCAGTGTAAAAGGGGCAAGGTCGCAGTCACATGCCCTGTCTGGGATGGTAAGGCTTTCAGACAGTGCCCGTGGTGCCTGGGGAGTTGTATGCATGCCCATGGGGCACACACATCTCTCGAGGAATGTAGCCGCATAGAGTAAGCCTTGGTTAGTGCAGTGAGGTCTTCAATAGGGCCAGTGGCAAGTCACCCATCCTAGACAGAGATACATTTTATTCAGGAGGTATCCTGAGAGAGGGACCATGTCAAGCAGCCCAGCCTCCTGCCTCTAAACAAGCTGACCAGCCCTCACGTTTGCCCAGTGTTAAAGGGGCTCGCAGGAATGGGTCTTTCCAGTCTACTTGCCAGGCAAGCCCGGGGTGGCTGGTCACCCTGCCACAAGATCACCATGTTGCAGACTACTTGGAAACTCTGCCTGGTGCCTAACCAGCACCTGCCCTTAAAGTCCCACATTCTCAGGTGCCAAATGAGCACGCTGACTTTTGGGTGAACTGATGACACTGGGCCTTCTCATGCTCATGTCATGTGACCCTTTCCCACACGTGAGTTTTGAGAACCTGGTCCCTAACATGAGCACCATGTCCTCTCAACTCCACAGGCCACGGTAGAGCCCAGAGAGTGGGGCCTGGCCCAAGGTTCAGGAGGGGGCCTAGGGCTGTTTTGCCTGAGACCCTTGGATTAATCAGATGAGCGGGCCTCCTAGCCAGGCCCCCTGGTATAATCCTTTCATTAATTTACTATTAGATGGGAAATTACTCCTTACTCAGGAATATAAGTTTTCATCTTATTTTAAGTTAGATTCTTAAAGCAATTACCAAGGCATCTGGCGATGACTTCACCGCTGTGGCCAGGCCCTGGAGGGGAGAAGGGCAGCCCTGAAGCTGCACAGGCCCCAGGCTCCAGGCCCCTTAGGGGAGTCTGAGGAGAACCGGGAGCCCCTAAGCACCTGTCCTGGATCCTGGGAGAGAGGAGGGGAGCGCACTGTAATCTCTGATATTTACTGTTTGTGGAAAAACTCCTTTCCAGCACCACCTGCCCCATGAACCCGCTGGTGACAGTTGCTGAAAAGCCTCAGCAGCTGGTGCCGCGGGAGCATTTTCTATTTTTAATTGTTTGATCGGAATATTAACTCATCTAGGCCCATTCCCAAGATACATTTCCCAGCCAAAGGGGTCCCCCATTTCTCACATTTCTCCCTGCTCTCTCTCCCTCTCTAGTTAGAAATCAACTTAGAAATCAATCACTGGAGGTACAGACCGTCATGAGTTTGGAGTGGATCGCAGGAGAGAACAGGGAGGCAGGCTCCTCCTGACCCACAGCCCTGTGAGCTGGCCTCTTCTTTCTCTTCTCTGAATAGCTGGCTTGGCATCCCCAAGCATCCTACTCCTACCCAGGCCCCCTGCTCTGGGTAGGAAGGAAGAACTCAGCCATGCACCCTCCCTTTGAGTGAGCCCACCACCTCTACTTACTCGCCAACCTACTGTATCCTGTGAGGGCAGAGCAGAGGGGCTGGGGGGCATATTAGAAGCTCCCACAAAGGATGAGAAGGGTATACTCCAGAGACTGACTTCCATTTCCACTTCCATTTATGAGAGGAAGGGAGCCTGTAGGAGAATCTGCCAGTGGCTCCTCAATGGGAGGCGACTCCAAGGGCTCCCAGCACACCCACCAAAGGGCAGGTCACATGACCCAGCTTGAGCTCTGTGTCATTTGAGCTTGAGTTAGACCATGCTGCTGGGAACAAACTCAACCCTTTGGCTCCCATTTGACTCCTGCCCCTATGAGGGCCCCCCGACCCAGCACAGTGGCCCTTGGCCACTTGGCCCTCATCTCCTTACGTGCCCTTGGCCATGCTGCTGTGCTCTGCTCTCTCAAGGTCACAGGGCTGTCCACACCAGGAATATTTACTCACCAGACTGGCCCTGTTAGCAGCACTCACCACAAATATGCTTTCTGATAAAGTTGGCAGAAAAAAATTATAGGCTCAAAACAATGTCAGAAATCATCCCCCACCCCCACCAAGTGAGGACGGGGTGGGGCCTGGAAACAGGTCACACAACCAGCTGTGGGACGGTCCTGGGAGCTTTGTTCATTCTCTCTCTTGCTTTTCTCCTTCCTGTTTTACCTCCCAGGACACAGCCTGTTGCCAGGGGACCAAGGGCTAGGGACAGTTCCGGGCTGGTGCTGGGTCTTGGGGAGCAGGCCTTCAGGAGCCTATGGAGGACAAGGCAGGTGGCCTCTTACCTTGGCTGCTCCCCAGGCCGTCTCACCTCACTGCACCCCCTCCCCTGACTGGTCCTCCCTCCGTGCACATGGGCTTTAATGTTTTTATTACCTGTTTGACTCGCTGCCTTATTGCTTCTCCCCTTAATGGGGCCGTAACCGTGGAAACGAGGAATAAACGGCCACCAGAAAATGAGATGATTAAACAGGTCACCCTGGCAAAACAAACTCAGCCAAGGAACCTCTGAGGGTAGGGAGGGTAGGCTGCCCCTCCCCCACTTGCGGCCAGAAGGCTTGGACCAGGTCTGGACCACACTTCCTTGTCCTAAAAGGACTGGGCAGATGCAGTGGGGTGCCCCCTGCTGGGCAGTGGAACACCTCCTCAATCCCACCAGGCAGCACCCCCTGGTTGGCTGTGGTCTTGGGCTCCTAGGCTGATAGGGTGGCAGGGAGGCAGGCACTGGGCTAGTGGGAGGTAAGGGCCACGGCAGTTTAGATGCTTCCTGGTGAGGCAACACACTCTCTCCCAGGGACCTCTTAGTTCATGGAAAAGGCCCTATAAGAAATGGCCTGGATGTGTGTGGCACCTGTGGCTCTAAGGAGTAGGGCACCAGCCCCATATGCTGGAGGTGGCGAGTTCAAACCCAGCCCCGGCCAAAAACTGCAAAAAAAAAAAAAAAAAAAAAGAAATGGCCTGGTGACCTCTGAGAATCCCTGGTCTCTGAAGCCACACAATTTGTCCACTCCCTCTCCCTGACTCAGACAGTGGCCTAGCCTCAGTCCAGGAGCAGTGAGAGGACTCTCCTGGCTTTAGAAAGGGGTTTCCACAGCAATGCACTTATGGCACTGGGAGGGCCCAGAGATCAGGAGAACCAGGGAAGCCCCCAGAGGACAAAGCTTGTGGGCCAAACTAAGAACAGATCCTATGGCCAGCTCAGGAGCAGCCCATACGCCATGTCATGTGGCAAAGCTCCAAAGCCCTGGCAGTCAGTCTGGGCCCTCAGTGTGAGCCCATCCCTCTTTCTGGCATCACACACTGCCCGGGGACTGCCTAGCTGGAGGGGTCCCAGGGTGGAGAGCAGAACTGGAGAGGACAGACACATGCACTGAGGTCTGCTGAGGGTGGGCGCAGGAAGCAAAGAGGAGATGGAGGAAGCAGAGGAAAGGCTCAGATGCCCTGGCCTACTGCCTGCCTGTCCCCTTTGGGCAGCACAGGGACTTCCCAGCCCAGCCCCTCTCAGCCCTAAGCCATGGCCATGGTTAGTAACTATTTGGGGGCTGGGGGGACCCCATCTGACCACTCAACTCCTATCTTCTCCTTCTTCCTCTTCTCCCCTGCATGTCATCCCAAATCCCAGCCCCACTCCTTCCTGTAAACCAGGCTCTAGAAAGCTCTCAAGGAGCAAAAACCTAGGTCCCAAGGGAATCAGCCAACATTTCCTGCCTTCCTCCTCCTCCTGCCCCCACTAAGAAGCCAGGGAGGCAGGGAAGGCACTTGGTGCAGGGACATCAATCAGTAACACCAGCACTTAGGGCAGGGAGGCAAGAGCCCCAGCCCAGGCTGAGCACTGGGAGATGTCAGCACAGCAGCTAACATCTAATGGTCACCATCAGAAGAGCAGTAGCTGAGGAAACAAGGCCTTGGCCTCCAGGGGACCAGGACATTGAGTCTGAGCAGTCTTGGCACAGCAATGTTACGGGTATGCCCAGGTACTCAGAGCAGCAGGCCCCCAGCCAGCCTCTGGTTTCTTATCTCTTTCCAGGGCCAACTGGGTGTGAGGTTGGAAAGGGGGAAAGGCAAGAAAGGTAAGCAGGAAGAGCCTGGTTTGGGGAGCTGGTGGCCTGGACAAAGAGGGCAGAAAAATATGATTGCAGAATGGGAAGCAAGAGCTCTGCTCTCAGTGAGAGTGAGGAGGACAAGGCACATGCAAGAGGCTGGTGGGAATGCAGAGGGGACATTCCTGGAGGCCATTTCTTCACAAAGCTCCCTGGGTCCTGGGCCGTAGCTCCTCTGTCTGGAGCCACAGAGGACTGCACTTCCGTCTCCCTCCACCAGGCAGGCTCTGCAAACTTGGGAGGACCAGGTAGTCTTTGCTTCTGCATCTCATACAGTAGGAGCTCCCCACATGCTTACAGAATTGAGAGCCTCACCACCCACGTGGGGTCTCTTCCCCGACAAAGGACATATGTACTATGAATCTAGGGTGTGAGGATGCTATCTATGGTCAGGTGGCTGAGGGCTGTGCTCTAGACCACCAAGCTGTTGCCTCTCCCAAGCTGCCCCAGGGAACCAGGTGCTCCTCTTGCTGTACCTTGGCCAAGCTACCCCAGAACAGCTGCTGCTCACCTTGGGGCAGTAATTACTATAAGCAACTTCCTTCCCCCTCTGAAGATGAGGGAGAAGGAGGAGGAGGTTGCAGCAGTGGCCACAGTCAGGGTGGTCAAGGGTTAAAGTCTAGTCTTGGGAGGGCAGTATTAGAAGACAAGCCTCGGGGCCTAGGGGCATGGACTGGGGTAGAGAAACAGCCTGACCTTCCATGAGAATGGTGGGCCAACCCAAGGGGGCAGGGGTCCACCACTAATCCAGGAAGAAGAGCAGTCAGGGGCAAGAGGCTTCCCAAGCCTCACCCAGTCCCCTGCCCAGGCAGTGGGCAGGGACCTGAGCCAGGGGCAGCAGCTTTAATGAGGAGATGCTGCTGCCGTGACTCAGCCCTCCAAAGGTGCCTCCATTTATTTTATTTTTCCATCATAAAAACCCAAGCTGCAACTCAGCCAGATTCCTCAGCCGAAGCAGGGGGTAGGGAGGACACCAGCTGTACAAATGAGGCTGGTAGGCAGCTCTGACTAACACTGGTCCTGACGCCTTCCTCCGAGAGAAGGGCTAGTAGGTTCCTCTGGCAGTGTTTACCAGGGGAAAAGGGCCCAGGGTGGGGTCTCTCACGGGATCCTTTTGGATCTGCCCTCACCGCCTCTGCCTCCTGTTAGAGAGCAGCTCTGTTAGGCCTTTTATACTGAGTTTTGGCTCTGATGTCTCATAACTAGTACCATGGATGGCTCAAAGGGTTACTTCACAGCCCAGAGCTGCCTGCCTAAAATGCTTTTTGTCAAAGGAAAGCAAATACTGTGATTCTCACCTTGTCCACTCAACCCCTACCCCTCAAGCCTGCCCAGTGAACAAAATCAAGTTGAAAGTCAGAGCACTGAAGACCTTGAAGGTCATCTGATGTGCAAGTCCCTCCAAACATCACTAACCAATGCACAGCTTGCCTCGTTTGAATGGTACCAGGAAACTCACTGCTTTTGAGACAACTCAGTCTGCTCTTGGCTCTGTAGCTCCTTCCTGCCAAGAGCACCTACCCCCTACAGCAGACTGGCAAAACCGGTGCCCAACCTGACTCTAGGGGCTGGTCCCATCTTAGACTGGTTGAGTGGGTGTATCTGGCCAAGAAAGGCTGGAGGAAGGAAAATCGAGGGCAATCTGTTCTACTCATGGAACCTCTTCCTCTAGAAACAGCATTAGAACTTTCCCAATCCCTGGTGAATGCTGTGTCAAAGGCATAACCAGAGCTAGCCAGGTTCCTAGAAGCCTATACTCTTGGCAAGGCTCTGACCTCAAACTGGCAGCTCACAGAAGTTCTGTGGGTCTGGAGGTAGGCTGACATTCAGGGAGGCAGGGTCCTGAGCAGTACTCTGGGCCCACGTTGGGAAAAGCAAGTTCTTTGCTCCCTTGAGTCAGGTGCCACCCAGAAGAAGTCTACAGCCTTTCCTCTGCTCCTTCAAAACTGTGCGCCCTCAAAGCATGTGGCCACTAGGAAATTCCACTCTAAGAACCAGGCTAACGAGCCACCTTGGCTCAGCCCCGCTGACTTCATCCTTCCTGGCCTCCCCAGAGCTAAAGCCTGGGCCAGTATCCACAGGGGCAGAGGGGGGGATGTCTGCCTGCAATGCAAGGGGGTCTTGACCTGGAGACCCAGTCTGAAAGAGAAGGGTACATGGCTCACCAGGTGGCACAAATCCCCCCCACCTTGACAGCATGGCTGCAGCCACAGTGCTGCCCCTCACCAACTCCCCCTGTGCTCCATGGCCATCCTTTCAATGTACCTTCTTACTTTTGCCTAGCAGAGTCTACTTGGGATCCTCTACTGGACAGCTGTAGCCTGGTCAGTACGGGCTTCTGACCCCTCTCAAGAAGAGAAAGGGCACTTACTATCAGGCCCCAGCAGTCAAGGGCAAGTTCCTTCTCAACACTCTATTGTTGTTTCAAAGCCTTTTTCACCCTGGCTTCCAACTATGTTCTGGGCCTAGGAACCAGCTTGTGGGGGCCTAATCCGGGGGAGCTTCCCAACTGCAGGATGGATTTACCTGTGTCTGAAAGCTTCCTCCCTCCTCCCCTTCCCCTCTCCCCCAGGGAAATCACTCTAAAAGGGCCTAATGGAACTATGTCCTCCTCTCTTCCTCTCTCCTCCTCCCTCCCTCTCTCTCTTTCCTTTTTTTTTTTATTAGCATTTGTGGAATTTATTCCCAAACTCTCCTAATCTTCCGTACACAACCATTTGATTTGCATAACCCAACCCCCTCTCATAAAAACTGGCTGCTAGTTTAATTAAAAAATGTAAATTTGCTGTCATCTCGGGGCCTGGTGAATTAGGACGACATCGGCATTTTTTATTGCTAAAGACGTCCAGATTGATCCAGCCCTTGGCTGAACTATAGTGAGGGAAAGGGGTCCACATGGTCCCTGAGGGTCTTGAGGTCCTGCTGTCTTCTGAGAAGTCTTACTTCTCCCACCACTGAATTACTCGTGGCTGGAATGCTTCAGGACCTAGACATGTCTGGGGCTAGAGAAGTTTAACCTGTGATCTGATGCTTGTAAGGTCCCTGGTGCCAGCAACTCCTTGAGGCCTATGCCTCTGGCCTTGTCTGCTGGAGGGGCCCTCTGCTGAGGCTGCCCATCCTGTCCCACCACTCACCAGCAAGGACCCTGGTCCTGGCTGTGTCCCTTATGAATTCTAGAGGTCAAGGGAGCCCCTCCTAGCTTCAGAAGATAATTGTGGAGTCAGTCCAGAGACAGGCTCAGAAGGGATCTCAGAGGCCGCATCTGCTTCCCTTTTTTGTAAGTAGGGGAAAAAGTGCTTTTCTTGTGAAGTTCTGAGATTAAGTGAAACTTCCAAGTTCAAAGAAGAGACTGAGATGGTATTACCAGATGACTCCTCCGGGAAAAAGAACTTTGACACCCTGGACCTCCCCTCTCTGAGTGGCCAGAGTCCAGGCCTGGGTCCCACTGGGAGTGTTCTACTCCAGCCATAGGCGGGACTGACTGACCTCAGGGGCTCTTCAGGCTTCTAGGAAAAGTTTCCAGAGCCTGTCCCTGGAGTGCTGGAAGAAGTAAATCTCCCTAAGGCCCAGGAGGGATGCCACAAGAGGCTCTGTCCCCTGCCTCCTGCCAGACCTGGGAGGCCCTTACTTCAGTTGGGACACCCCACAGAAAGGCTCTGGAGGAGTGTCCCCATGACAGACTAGGAGAGACTGGCTGGTGTATGGCAGAAGGATGGACAGCAGCTCCGGCTGGCACCCAGGTTAGAAGGAAGACAGGAGGGCCCGCCTTCCAGCTGAGTAATGCCTGGGTCCCTTGTGCCCGCCCACAGGCATAGGCTTGGCCTGCCCCAGGTAGAAGGCGGTACATTACTGCCTGACCCATCTCTGAGGTCTGCTCCTTGGCTGGAATGGGTGGGGGCCCCATTTCTGAGGAAAGGGGGTGGGACCTGAGAGGGAGGCTGATGAGACATCTGATTAGAGGTGGGGGCGGGCTGGTTCCCTGTGGGAGGGGAGGGCAGGGAGAGGCAGGGTGCCAGCAGTGGCCTTAGACACCTTCACCACTTTGCCCAGCAGGGGGTGTCACACCCTTCCTGGGCACATCCTGAGGACCTCCACATCACATTAGCCAAGATCACATTTGGTGGGACATAGTCTTAAAACTTTGTGAGCCCCACCCTGTCCCACAAACACACACACCCCCTTCTTAAAGTTAGCCACTATGCCACCTACCAGGGGCCCTTCAGTTTGCCTCCTGCCCTCTCCTGACCTCAGAAGGTCAGATGTCAGCTCATGGGTCCCAAGAGGCAATGCTGTGAACTTGGGCCTGTTATAAACAACAACTCTTAACAGCTACCAATACCACCCACCCTTCTATTAACAAAACGAAAAGGTTCAGAGATCAGTCTCAATGAATTTTCCATCTGTTTTTTTTTTAATCTTTAAGAAGACAGCTATGTTTTTTTTTGAGACAGAGTCTCAAGCTGTCATCCTGGGTAGAGAGTTATGGCATCACAGCTCACAGCAACCTCCAACTCCTGGGCTCAAGCGATTCTCTTGCCTCAGCCTCCTAAGTAGCTGGGACTACAGGCGCCCGCCACAATGCCTGGCTATTTTTTGGTTGCAGCCATCTTTGTTGTTTGGCGGGCCCAGGCTGGATTCGAACCTGCCAGCTCAGGTGTATGTGGCTGGTGCCTTAGCCACTTGAGCCACAGGTGCCAAGCCAAGACAGCTATTTTTGTCAACCTTGGAAGCCAGGGTTCCAGTCAAAATATGGTTTCAATAGAGAGGGCTAATGGAAAGCCTGAAGAGCTTAAAGCAAACCTCACTCTGGACTCAGGCTGGAACTCCAGATGAGAAGAGAGGAGAAATATTAAATCAAATTACATTAAAACCAATGAAGCACCACAATCTCAGGATAAACTCTGCCCCAGGGCAGTGCTATCTGGACCCCTAGCATGGTCCACAGCAGGTCTCTCAAACTCTAAATTTAGGAGTTTGCCTGGTCCATCACCACCTCGCAGCACTGGAGCTAAAGAGGTGGGTGGGACAGAGTCCTGGGCCCCTCACTTTGAACTGATAACAGCCGCCTCATCCCACAGATTCTCAGGTGAAAAACACTCATTAGCCATAATAAGCAGCTTGATCATCCGACACAGCCTTGTCCCAAATAAATTAAATTCCTTTACCTTGAGACAGTCGCCCCGAAACCAGACTAACCACCTTTCCCAACAGGACGCTGCTTTCAAAAACTAAACCACCCCCCACTAAAAAAATAAAAACACACACCCCACAGCCAGACACAGAGACCTTAGCAGAGGAAAGAAAAACACACACAGAAAAAACACGGAGCATAAAAAACCCCCACGAAAACCCCCTAAATCCTCTCTCTGGGTGCCCCTCAGCTCCTCTGTCCTCAATTCTTTCATAATGACAAGCATCAAATTAGTCACAGTCACTAAGCAAGTAACAAATAATAACAATATCCTGAGAAGTCTGGCAATCAGAAACCAGGATGAGTAGAGGCAGCCGCCCCGACCCTCTGCAGGCCACCCCCACCCCCTGCTCAGCTGCCACCTCGCCGGGCGAAAATTACGAACTTCCGTGAAAAAAACGAAAGAAAAGTGAAACAGCCTCCCCGGGTTCCCACCGGTACCTGTTCCGAGATCCATGCTCCTCTCTTTGGTCCCAAACTCTTCGAGGAACGCCACGAAAAGAAGAACAGGAGAGAAAAAAGAAAGGTTTAGTCTCGGGCAGGCCCCTCGGGATCCCCCGGGCGGCCCGCGCCCCCAGTCGCGGCGCCCGCACATCCCGGCGGCCGAAGTTTCTCCCTCGCGCCGCCCGCTTCTCACGCTCCGGCGCCGCGCGCTCCGAGCAGCTCCTCGCCGCGCCCGAGTTTCTCAAACTACAGCGGAAACTCTGCGTGGACGCGGGCCTGGCCGGGGCGCCCCGGCCGACCGCGAGCCCGAGGGGCGCCCCCGTCCCCCGCCCGCGCCCCGAGTGCCCCGGGCCCCGGCCCTCCCCCGCCCGCGCCGGTACTCACCATAGTCGGAGAGTCGAAAGCCGAATTCACTTAAATAATCAACTTTCATAATACTTAATTAATGCCTAATTGCAACTGATTACTCCCCGAATAACAAGTTGTTTTAAAACCCTGATGTCATTGCTCCTGACGGTAACACTCAGGGTAACAGTTTGGCAGGAGGGAGCGGCCGGGGGCGCTGCCAGGCGCCGCGGTGATTGGCAGGGCGGACGCGGCACCGCCTCCTTGGCCCGGCCCGCGCCGGCTCCCGGCAGGTGAAAGATCAGAGCTCGGCCCGCTCGCGCGCCCCCGGCCCCCGCGTCCCCGCCGCCGCCGCCGCCTCGCGCCCGCCCGGCCGGTGCTGAAGTGAATGGGCTCGCGCTCGCCCGCGCCGCCGCGCGCTCTCTCGCTCTCTCCCTCCTGCGCGCGCGCGAGCACCGGCTCGGACGGCCGGGCGGCCTTATTGGTTCTATGATTTCCCCAACCTCTGCCTTAAGAAGGAGGGAGGCGGGGACTCTGCGCGCGGGGCCGGGCGGGGGCGAGGCGCGCGGCCGGAGCAGGACGCGGGGACGGCGCTCGCGCACACGCGCCAACTCTCGCCGGCCGCCGGCGGTCGCGCGCTCTCACGCTTCCCTCCGCCGCTCGGGCCGCGCAAGCGACGGCCGCCGCGCGCGGCCGCCCAAACTTCTCCGCGCGGGCGGGCGCAGGTGCGAGGCGCCGCGGTGCTGCGCCCGTCGCGCGCTCTCAGACTACCCTTCCCTCTCCCCGCACAGTGGGGCACCCAGGGTATAAGAGCGACTTTGTTTCCCTTCAGACCTGGGTTCCCAAATTTTGTTGTGGTGGCTTTTTGAGTTCGAGGAAGAGGTGTCCCTGAGTGGTCTGGGAACGACGCTCGTCAGCTCCGCGCACTACAGCACCACTCTCCCCTCCTCCCCCCGCCGCGCTGGAGTTTATGCTGCTTTGCTGCGGTTTTGCCCTTAAACTGCGCCCAGGCACCCTCCCTCCCCACCTACTGTGTGCCTCCTGGGTCTCAAGCCTTACTCTTTACTCCTCTTCCCTCCAAGTTGAACCACCAGCCCTGCAGCCAGATGCGACTGGGTGCCAGCGCCCCTTCCTCCCCACTGACCCGGGCCATCAGGTCAGACGGTGGATAGGCACCCTCAAACAACCTGTTGGCTTTCTCCTACCTGCTCTCTCTGTGCACTGGGGTCAGGCCCTGCACTCCCGTCACCAGCTCTCATTTCCTGCCAGCTCCTAGCCAGACCAGGCCCTGGGTGGACCAGGCCATGGGTCTTCTCCTTGCACCTCCTCCCAGAGGAAGCAGTTTGCTGAGTCTCTCTCAACCATGGCCCCATTCATCCCCTGTCCCTGCTGCAGCCATATATGTTAAGAGTCCTTAAACGTTGGTGATCCAAGTTACCCACCAGCCCTGGAGGGGCTCAAGAACAGAGGTGGCCAAGTGTGCGGGATCCGGGGCAGCTCTGCTAAGGAAGGAGTGGCTCATGCTGTCACTGGCTGTGGCTCCCTGTCTCTTTTTTGCCCATCCTGCTACCTTCCCCAGCCTTGCCCATTTCAGGAGGGATCACACCACCTTCAGATGGAGGGAGCAGAACAGGGCCCAGGCTCTCCTGGGTTTTTGGACAGCATTCAGCAAAATGGCGCTGGCTTATTTTTGCAATATTTCTATCTTGCAAAGGGAGGGGCCCAGGGAGGCCTTGGGGCAAAAGACTCAAGGAGTTAACAATCTATTCTTTCTTCTGCGTTTCCACTCATTTTTCTTTTTTCCCTGATCACTCTGTAGTTCTACATGGTCTTACAGGATTTTAGTATCCCTCCTCTGTTTGACCATCCTTCTTGGCAACCCACATTCCTGCTTGTCACACACACCCCCACTTTAGGTCTTTTCCTATCCCTACCTGGAAACAGCATCTGGAGAGGCCCAGAAGCCTTACTGAACCTCCCCTGGCCTGACAACCCTGAATAAAGGATTAGAGCTACCCAAAGTCTGGACCTGGAAGTATGACTGCCAGGGCACAGAGCATCCAGCAGACGGGCCTGTGTACTCTGCTCTCCACACGGGATCTCAGAGGGCATCCGTGTCCAGACTGTTCTGGGGCACACACACCTCTTGAGTGCTGCCACCCATGACTCCCCAAAGCATGGATTCTGCCCCCTTGCAGCTTTGGCTTGTAACAACAGGCCCATACCCCAAGCCTGAGCTGCTGCTTTCCTATCTGGGCAACCAGATGTAGAAAGAAGCCTGAATATGTGGGTGCATGTGAAGATGTCTACACAGATGGGGAGCTCCCTGCATATGTGACCCATACAGCCTCTGACTGTTTCTGGGTGTCCTGGGCGCTTGCTGATGGTAGTCAGGGACTATCTGAGGAGGGCATGAAGGGGGAAAGGAAAGCGTCTTCCCTTTAGTTACCTAGACAAGGCCACCTGGACTGGCCACTCTATAAATTTGGTGCCTCTGATGGATGATGGCTAACGAGGCAGGACTGGAAAGAGCTAGGAGGAAGGCAGCCAGGGTGGAGGAGGCAGTTAATTTGATAGGCAGTCAAAGGCGGAGTGCACCATTGGCCACTGAAGGCTGAGTAGGTCCTGCCCAAGAGCAAAGGGTCTTTGGTATAGAACACGTCAGAAAAGGACAGAAACAGGCCAATTTGTCATGTTAGGATTTAAGGTGGTCTAAGAAGAAGGCTAAAGCCCCAAGAAAGTGGGGTATGAGTCCAAGACTGTGTAATGGAAGGGTCCCCAGATTTCTCTTTCTCTCTCTGAACGTGTATGCTCATAGCAAGGGGAGAGGCCAAGAACTTAAGCATCTCTTGAGGCTTTAGCAACTTTTGCCCTGAGGACACTGATGTGGTGACACCTGAGAACCAGAGGCAGGCCACAGTGAGGATATTCACACCTAGGACTCAAGGGCCCAATGCCACAATTTCTCCTCATCTCCATCTAGGCCCTGGGCCCAGAGCCTCCAACTCCTCCCTAAGATACCTCACTCTTCAACAGAAAAAGAAGAGTGGAAACCTATACAGTACCCCCACCACCCAGGCACCCCATGTCAGTACCAAGGAAAGCTATCTGCTCCCCCAGTCAAGCTGCCATCGCTGCCTCCCATTCCCCTGTACCTTCAGATTGCCCACTCATTCTCTCTCCCTCCCGAGCCCGGGGCCTTCTCACTCACCAGCCTGTTTACACACCAGGTATCTCATGCTTTATCTGCTCTCATTTTGAATTTGTAACTTTCACATAAACTTGAACAAAGCTCCTTTTGTTCCTGCACCCCACCCCAGGATCCCAATAAACTGGTTCCATCTGAGGCGACTGGGCCAGGGCACAGAAGCTTGGCCAAAGGACTTCGTGTGCATGCGAACAAGCATGTTTGCACCTGTGAGGGAATCCGTGTTTGTGGGTGAGCGTGCTCCTCAGGCCATCATAGTGGGGGTGCAGGGGAGAACAAAGTGGACAGGAAGCGCAGGGAACGTGGGAGGGCCCAGAAGGCACCGTGGCATGGTCATGGCCAGAGGAGGTTGTGGGCCACGGGTGGTGGGTGTGAGGGCAGAGGGGAAACAAGGATGAAAAGGAAACAAAGGGGAGAAAGGAGCAGCAGAGTGGGTGGTGAGGCGCGGGCCACGCTAAGTGTAAGGCAGACACGGGGATTGCATTATGGCAGTATAGGGGCTGGCACAGCCGCACGCTCGGCCCCGTAATCCTGTTAGCCGGCAATCTCCATTCCGAAAGAGCTTCATTTCTTTGTGAATATTTGTAAACTAGATATCTAATGGAAAATTATAGGAAAATTATAGTGAAATTCATGACGGAGAAATCCGATTATCCCTAATTCAATTATGCCATCTTAGCCCACACAGCACATTTCCCATTTTTTTCCCATAAATACCGATGCCAGGGGTCCCGGTAATCAAATAAAATTGAAAATCATCTTCCCATTAAATTCAATTAGCTGCAATTTCTAAAGCCTATCAGAGATTTTAATTACTAAATTATAAAATTCTCCAATGCTAAATTGAAACCAAAAAAAATTGCACATCCTTATATTTCAGAGAAAAAAAAAAGGGCTAGCAAAATCCTTGAAAAATGTCCTCCTCTCTGTGCCCAGTTCCAAGGCAGGGTCCCTACCTGTAGGGACCTCACAATCACTGCCTTCTGGCCCAGCTGAGGAGAAAGCGAGGGGACACAGGAGGACCCTGGCAGGGGAGAGACTGAGGCAAGCTAGTTTAAGAGGAAGGTGAACCACACCCCCAACTTCAGCAGGCTCTGCTGTGTGGATCGTCTACCTGGATCCTAAGAAGCCTTCGTGCAGCCTCCACCAGGAATTCTCTAATTCTTAGTGCCACCTTTTTGGCCTCTGGCTGGGCTCAGGCTCAGGTCATACCTTGGCCTCTGGGCTCTGCATGGTTCAGGACAGCAGACCAGAGGAAGCCAGCTTCCTTCCCAAGCACTGCCTCTCTAAACACCCTGCTGGGCCCTTATGGCCTGGGCCAGGTGGGAGGTGGCAGCAGGCTGGGGCCTCCTGTCAAAAGTGGACAGACATCACAGGCTGGTTTGATGGCCCACCACCTTCTCCAGGGCACTCCCAGGGGCCTCAGGTCCTGGCAGTGTATCAAACTCTTGGGAGAAGACCTGGGGATCAACATGACCCAAACCTGGCCTATCCCTGTATTTCCAACTCACTCTGTTTCCCTTACCTGCTCCTGGGAAGTCAACAGCCCTAAGCTGGCCAGAAGGAACACCCTTGCCCCATGGGAGAGGCTCACACTTTCCCCCCATTTCCTTTTAGGGAAGTGTTGGCCACAACCCCAAACAGTAGGCCTTTCTCTCCCAACCCACCACATACCACTTACCCTGCTCTAAAGGGTGCTCTTGGAGTCAGCAGAGGCTGGGGAGGTGGCATCGGTGGTGGCATAAAGTGACCCAAGCCAAGGCAGGTGGTTGGGTGGGCAGCCAGTGGCCCCGGCAGATTCAGGGCAGTCAGCAGCAGACTTGCCGGCAGCCCAGCACCCAGGGAGCAGGGAGCAGGTTTAATTTGCCAGGCAGTCAGGAGTGCCAGCAGGGGAGGCACCCGCAAACAAAACAAAAACAAAAAAGTTAATTATCTTTGGCTTTTTCTTAATAAATATCCAAACTGGCCCGGCCGGATCCTCCACTTTGGAGGGAGAGAGAAGAAGGAGGAAAAAACCCCAAACCAAATCCAACAGACTCATTCTCTCTCATGTCTACCTTTCCCTTTGTCTCTTGCCTTTCTTGTATTTATCTCTTATCAGAAGCAATGACAGTTTCACATTAATTCCCCAATTTTGCAAGTGCAAGAGCATGGCCACAAAAAGTTTTTTTTAAAAGTTTGTCGGTGGGACCATGGGGCATCAGAGAAGAGAGGGGTAGGTGGGAAGAAAAAGGTGACAAGAAACAGACTAGAAGCAAAGGACAGAGTGAGAGAACAGAGGGAAGCCAGAGAGTCCAAACTGGGCTAGTACTGCCACTCCGCCCCCACCTTGTCCTGCCCCAACACAGCCCAGCCTGTGGCCCCGACCCCCGGTAGGGATGTGTTCTGGAATGTTGGATTGGCATTTTATTTCAGTTACAATTATCAGTTACAGGAGATATAAGTATTTCTCATTTTAAAAGTCCAAAACCACTTAGGGCATATTGGCCATTTCAGCCGCCCTGTTGGTGGAGGTTTCTGTGCCAAGCCTCCCTTCTAAGAGCGTGGCCAGGGAAGAGAAGCCACAGGAGGGGTCCAGGGAAGGGAAGGGTTGGTTGTTTTTACAAGGGGGTTGTTAGGTTTTCCTGTATGGATTTGTAAGTGTACCTGGGGAGAAGAGAGATGTGTATGCAGCCAGGGCCTGTATATTTGGATGATGCACGTACACCTGAGCCCTGACTGCCAGGAACTCATGGTAGGGCATGTGTGTGAGTCCTGGGGTGGGGAGTGAGGCAGCCAGGACATCACATAGTTTCTTATGGAGCACTGGCTCTGGAGTCCACTGCCTGGGGTCCAAACCCCCGCTCCATCTGCCACTGGCTGCGCAACTTTAACCAAGCCACTGAACCTCTCTGAGGCTCCATTTTCTCAGCATCTGAAGGAATAATGAGTGGTAGCCTAGGTCTGCAGGCAGGGGGAATGGAGAGGGACTGCAAATGAGTAAAGGGGGAGCTGAAATGTTCTAAAATTAGATGGTGGTGAACATACTGAAAACCACCGAGTTGTACATTTTAAAAGGGGAAATTTTATGGTATGTGAATTGTATCTCAATAAAACAGTCACAAAAAAGCGGGGAAAGGGGGGATAATCATAGCACTTACTGCATAGATTTGTTGAAATCTATGCACACAATCCAGCACAGAGTAAGTGTTCAGTAAGGATTAGCTACTGATATGGATCTGGGCAGGTGGGCCGGCATCCCAAGGCCTGGGCTGGTGTCCATAAATGTATACTGCTGGTGCTTACAAACATTTACCCGGGTGCCCAGTGCCAGGGCCAGCAGGCTGTCAAGCAGCTCAGCTACCGCAGATGCTTGGTCAGGGCTCCTGGGCAGCTGCTCCCTGGCAGGGATGGGCTTGCATAGCCCTCCTCCTGCCTCCCGCCTGGGTCCCTGGAGAGGAGGCTGCCCAGCGTGGCAGGCGGACTCCCGTGCCTTACACTCCCTGTCTCACGGACACTCATATTCTCCATGTGCAACAGACCGTGAATTCACCTTCATACTCGTTACAGGGTTATTTGGCTTCTCCTGATGCTGACAATCACAAACCTTAATTCGCTGTTTCACTTCTCCCTGCTATGCCCTCTGCCCACCCCTGAAATCCTTGGGAGAGGTTGGGAAGGACCTAGGTCCAGCCCCCTCTTGCCTAAAGCGTGCCCTTTGGAGTGATGAAGTGATGGAAGTAGGTGGGGTAGGCAGAGAAGATGACGGACAAAGGGTGGGGAGAGAATAGTGTGGGGGAGAGGAAGTATCACCAGGGCTAATAAGAGCTTCTGCCTGCCCCTCAGCCTGACACTAATGTATTCAACCTGACATTATGAAGACTCAGCCCATCAGGCGGCTGGTCTGAAGGCTGGGAGCCTGGCCAGGACCAACAGGGGCCAGGACGTGGGTCCAGGGCTGCACCCCGGGTGCTAGCAAGGCTGGCTTCTTTACATCCCGCTGGACCAGCAGGTGCCCATCCAGGACCCGACCTGAGGCAGCCTGTTCCCTACAGCCTGAGAGGCAGGACTCAGTTCCTCTGCCTACCCTGCCAGTCTCCTGTCAGGCCAAGCTGTCCCACCTGCAGAGGATTCTCTTGGGCTTTGCACCTGCTGCCTGTGCCATGTCTCTCTTCCTTTGATGAGGGGTGGGTCTGCTAAAAGCTTCTGCCAAACCTCAGATGGAAAATAGAGACTCTGAGACGTCCCCCACCAAGTACCCAAGTCACACAATTATGAGATTAGTGTGGGGGACAGGGTCCAGACCAGGCGTCTGGGGGCCTGCTTCCTCACTGCTGCTTGCCCATGGCCAGTCCCAACAGGGTCTTCATCTCTTTCTTCCCTTGGATTCAGCAGGTCCCTTTCTTTCTGTCTCTCCTATGCTCCCACACCCTTTCCAGGAGTGGGTGCTGCATCCAGAAGGTCTACAGAGGCTTCCCATCGGCTCAGGGGCCAGTGAAGGCCAGAGATCTCAGGCTACTCCTCTCAGCCACTGTCCACCTCCTGAAGTGGTCATTGCCATCTTACCCAAAGCCTACCAGGCAAGTGAAGGAGGGACAGTTTGCTCTGATAATCATCTGGGTGGAATATGGGACTCTCTTATTCACAAAATCTAACCTAGCCCCATCAGCTACCCATCAGGCAGAGAGTCCCAGGAGCAGAAAGCCAAGCCAAGAGGACTTACAACGATCAGGGGCCTGGCAAGGACCTGGGCCTGAGAGCTCAGAGAAGAGGATGCCAGGCAGGGGGCAGAGACAGGAGGAGAAGAGGAAGGGAAATCTATCAGTGGGTCCAAGCTTATGCCCCACCCCTGCCAGTGGGGGAAGTGGCCTTGGTGGCCTGGGCAAGAGGGATGTCAACAGGGCCGATGGGAGAAGGGGCTTGTTGACTGCAAACTGTCCATTATGGCTTAGATTATAAGCATATTGCACAGGGCTCTCTGCACGATGCCGGGGAAATCCAATACGCTGAAAGGTTAATGCAATCAATTAGGGTGACAAGGAAGTAAAGTAAAGCCTTCCGAGTAGATGAAAAGGAGAGAGAGAGGGAGAGGGAGAGAGAGTGAGCCACGGAGCTGGGGGCAGGGTATGGGTGGTGGGAGGGCGAGGAAGAAGAGGAACTGGTGGGACGCAGACAGAAGGCTTGGAGGGGTGAGAGAGAAAGATACAGAAGGCCGAGGAGCCAGTGAAAAGAGGACCACAAGAGAGTGCAGACACAGCAGGAGAAGGTGTAAGGGAACGATGCAGGGCAGCTCCCACTCAGGCCTCTGGTTACGGTACAGCTCCCTTGTTGTCCCCTCCCTGCCAGCTCTTCCTCTCAGCTTGGAGCCTGATTCCCACATGAGCCCACAGAGGTAGAATGGGCCAGAGCAGCCTTGGTCCCTGACCCTGGACCGAGCAAGTACCCACTGCGTAACCTCTGGGCCTTCTCGGCCAGACTCAGCCTGGCTCTCCCTCGACCGACGGGCCCTCACCCAGACCTGACTCTTCCCTCGTCTGCTTCACTCTCAGCAGCACCCACCAATACAACCATCACAGCTGTCCCCCAAAGCATCCTAGTCCCTTCTTGCCACCGGCCTGCATGGTAGGCAGGATCCCTCATTTTACAGATTGAGAAACTGGCATTCAGCGAGGTCCTGCCATGTCCCAGGGCCCTGCAGCAGAAGCGAAGGCCTAGGACTGCCCAGCCCACTATCCATTTTACTTCCAAGGCACTCACTAGATTCTGGAGTTTCACCCTCACTAAGGGATCAGACTCAGAGGGTGGCTGCTCAGGGCTGGCTGCTGCCCCTACAGGTGGACTTCCAGGCTCCGGGAGGGAGGAGGGGACATGAACACCAACTCCCTGTCAAGTACTAGGCTGGCCACTTTTATTCACAACAACTTATTCCCTGGTCTGAACAACCCTGCTAAGTAGATATTCTTCTCACCTTATGAACGTAAAAACTGGCTCTGAGGTGAAAAAGAACTTGCTAGCACCTATAGGAGAGAGCCAACGTAGGGCTCCTGGGGTGCCAGGGCAAGAGCTCTGAGGAAGTGGGGCTCAGAGAAAGAGTTAAGACTTCTAAGTAGACTAAGCAGAGAAGGTGGCTCTAGAAGGGTAGATAGGGAAGGAAAAGGTGCTCCCCAAATAGACTAGGGCTGCAGCTCTCCTGCGCAGGGCTCCCAGACAAATACCTGGTCCCCTCGGAGCAATCCTGCTGAAGATAAGAGCACAGGGCAGGATGACAGCTGAATCACACCACGAATGTACTTAATGGCAGAGAACTGTATGCTACCGTGTGATTACAGTGTTGTGTATATTTACCAGTAACAAAAGAGAGTGAGAGCAAGAGTGAGAACAAGCAGAGTGCAGGAACCAGACCTCCAGAGCAGGGGCCAGGAAACTTTTCTCTAAAGTGTCAGATAGTAAATATTTTAGGCTTTGTGGGCCAAACAGTCTCTGATGCAGCCACTCAACTCTGCCACTGTAGAGTGAAAACAGCCACAGACAATATGCAAACAAATGGGTATGGCCGTGTTCCAATAAAACTTTATTTATAAAAACAGGCTACGGGCCAAATGTAACCCACAGGCTGTAGTGTGCCAAGCCTTGCTCCAGAGAATGAAAGCCTGAGGCTGACTTTCAGGACCTGAGATGTCTGGCTCCATCCTGCCGCCTAGGGAAAAAGGAATCCAATCTGGACTTTCATGGGTAGAGGTCTCAAGAAGAAGCAAGGATCTCATTATGATGGAGAAAAAGAAGGGAAAGAGAACAAGCTGTGGCATGGGGAGTGGATATCCAGTAAGTAGTCCCAGCTCCCAGCATCCCAAGAAGCCTTCTCCTCAGCTTCACATTCCCATGGAAGATGTGAAGGGTGGCCACGCAGCTCTTGACATTCTAGGAGTCTCGTGAGAGAGGTGCAAGGCTGTGGCCAAGAGAGAAGTGTGACTGTGGCCAGAAGGGAGCATGCAGGGGTACCAGGCAGAGAAAGGAGGAGAGAGGACTCAGGAGCAGAGCTGTAACCAGGGTGGTGCTAGCAGCAAAAGGAGGAATCCACGGGCCCCAGTGAGAGTGCAGGGTGCAGGCCCGGCCTGCCCTACACCGGGCCGCCTCTGATCACGTTTTCAGGGCCACTGCCTGCCGGCGCAGACAATGCTGGAGGAGCCTTTGAAGTCCGAAAGGGATGCCGCGGTGGGAGCCGGGCAGATCTCCTCCCTTCTCCATTCTCTGGGGGGGCAGGGCAGTGGGACAAAACCCCCGAGCCGGTCAGTCGCAGCCGCCCCAAAACGCGAAACTTGAGAGACAAAGGGAAAACAAACAGGTTTGGAGCCAGGCGCACGGTGCCGTGTCTGTCCCCCACCCCGCAGAGCAGGATGATGGATGGCTGCAGCCAGCCAGCTCGCCCGCCAGGCAGGCCCCGCTATTTACATAACACTGGCGTTCCACCGGTCACCTCTGACACAGCACTGCCTGGGGTGAGGCCCGGTGGCCCCGTGGTTCCTCACACCACCACCCGGGGGACTGAGACAACTTGTGAAGGCTGAGCTGGGCCAGGGCAGCCCTGTGTGTGCCCAGCCTCCAGGGAGCCCTGGCCTGGGGAAGAGCAGGACATGGCTCCTGGCTGTGGCCTCTTGAGGAGAAGGAAGAGGCCGCTTAGGGCAGTGGCACGGAGGAGGAGAGAAGGCTGGGCTGAAGCTGTAGGGTATGCAGGCATAGCTATGAGCAGAGCTTCTGGGAAGAACTGGTGGCAGCTGCCACAGAGAGCAACAGCACTGCTGAGGACAGGCATGGTGAGACGGTGGGGCAACCTGAGCCTTGCCACCCCAGATGCCCCATGGCCCCATGCTGCTTTGAGCACATTCCTTGCCCAAAGCACATTCCCTGCAGTCCATGAGTCCTCAGCCCATTTCCAGCCTAAAAGCCAACTGAGACACTCCAACTAGGGCCATCTTTCCCTGCCAGGTTCAAATGGGCAGAGTAGATCCAACTAATTCTGTCCCTACCTTCCCATCTGTCCCTGGGTGCTAGGTGGGACTCAACCTAGCCCAGGGTGACCCGTGCATTAGAAAAGTGGTCATGAGTGAGGGAAAGATGGGGAGGCTCAGGCCTTACCTTATAGTGGGTCCTAGAGGCTCCTCGAATGCAGCTGGGGGCGTCACTTCATCCTGGGAGAAAGAGGAACCCAGTTAGCTTTTCCAAGCCCACAACTGCCAGTGTATGTCCTCGATCCCTCCCTGCACCCCGGGCACCCTGCCACCCCAGGGACTGAGGGGTTGATGTTCCAGGGCCAGCCAAGGGCCAGAAATGATCATCTGCTGAGTAGGCTCTGATTTGGTCCCATCAGAGATATGCCAAAGTCTGAACCAATTCAAAAAGTGGTAGGAGCTGATTGCAGGGGAAATACGGTTCTCTGGATACCCCCGACCAATAGAAAGAAGACAGGCCGTGCTGGGCACACTCCTCCATGGAGGCAGAGACGCGCACCCGGGGTGGGAGGCTGCTGGTTATGGGGCCTACATTCCCAGGGAGCTGCAGAGGCTGAGCAGGGAGGCCTGGAGATAGCAAAAAAAACTGGCACTACCCAATCTTTTCCTCTCATTCTCTGGCCCCCAAAATAAAAATGACAGCTGCCAAGCTATTGGCTATGGCAAAGGTGACAGAGGGACAGGGGTGGACCCAGGGCCAAGGCACCAAGAATCCTCAGCCCACAGGAGCAGGATTCCATCCTGGGGTCCTACAAGTGTGTCACACTGAGGGCCACGTGGGAGAAGGAAAATGGTCCAACAATGTAGAGCGCCTTTAGCAAACACACAACGCAGCCTGGCTTGCCATGCTCAGGGCCTCTCGCCCAGAGCATGAGTTTGGGGGGCCAGGTTTAATGAGACAGACTCCATATGTAGACACAAAGCCCAAGGAGCCCCCTGCGCACTGCCCTTGCCTGAGCCAGGACCTGCCCCCCCCCCCCGGGCCTCAGAACGCCACTCACGCTGCGGGAGGGTTTTCTGTTTATTACCTTTTCCCTCCCCTTGCCCTCACTTGTGGCTTATCAATGATGCAAGAGGAATAACGCCAGTTTCCTTAGGCTATGTAATCCCCAAATCAGATTGGGGGGATTGTGGGAAAGGAGGTGACCTTGTACAGGGCTCCCGGAATGCCACCCAGTCCCCTGCCCACTCTCTTGTTCCCAGGACATATTTAGACAGATAATGCTAATTGTACTTGACATGTCCTCTTAAGGAGGGCTCGGTCCTCTGCCAGCTTTTGCCGCCTGTGCTGGGCGGCCTGGGCAGAGGGTGTCCGCTGGGGTGGAATCTCCCCTGCCAGACACAGGGCTCTGGGAGGGCTGAGGGTCCAGTGGGCATTGAGTGGTTGGGCTTCTGGCACCCATCTGATCCAGACATTAAGAGCCGAGGGGTCTGCAGAGGGCTGAGGGATAACTGAGATTGGGCAGTAGAGAAGACAGGGGAGCCATGCCAAGGCAGAAAGGGACAAGGGAAGGAACTGGCAAGAAGGGGAGAGGTCAATGTGGTGATGGCCAGCAGGGCAGGCCAAAGGCCAGGGATGGCGATCCCTAACCTGGGTGGGCTTGGCTACCAAAGCTCACGTCCTGGCCAGTCAGTCCCGGGCTCTGGCTCAGGTGTCACTATCACTATCCTATCCATCCTATGCACACCTGCCTGAGATCTCTCAAGGAGCCCCAACCAGCCCCTGTGAACCCCCCAAAGCCCCCCAACTCCACAACTCCAGTATCTCCCTTCCACCACCTTTTTCTCCCCTCCCATCCTCCCTGGCAACTGTGCATTTATTAATTCATGAGGCACTAATTAGTTCTTTGTTTAATTTTGTGTTAAACAGACTGACCGGAATGATAACGACTTGCAGCGCGGTGTTGCCGTCCCCAACCACCCCTGTTTTCTGACAACAAGGGAGCGCGGGAGACCGGAGCGCTGAACCCAAATCCCTGAGCAGTTGCACTTCATTAAGTCAAAATGTGACAAGAAGCTTAGAGAGCAACTTGCAGATCTGATCACACAGAACAATCGGAGAGGAAACTTTCCAGGAGTTGGTCGTGGGGCATAGGAGAGAGAGGGAGGGGCAGAGAAGCGTACATACGGGGACCAGGTCGCCCTGGGGTCCTGTGCCCCACCTGCCCTGGGCAGGAGGCCTGAATGATGGGAGCAGGGTGGCTGTCTCTGGGTGGGAGCTGGGACACGGGGTGGGCTCTAGGCTCCCAATTGCAGCCTGGCAAGGACTCAGTAGTTCATTTCTGTCTCTTTTATTTTCTGGTCCTCTTTTCCTGTATCTTACTGTCGGTGATATGTCTGGTTCTGTCTTGTAAGTGAGCAGTCAGCACGCCCGGGGCCTGGTAGCTGACGCAGTGAAGGAAAGATTCTGCAAGGCCAAGGGAGAGAAACAGTGACTAAGAAAGCTCAGAAGAGAGCAGGGGCCCTACACTTGGGGAGGCTGAAATTAAGAGAAACCCTCCAAAGCTGAGAAAGAAAAGGAACACGCTCAGGGATCATGGCAGAAAGTGCCTAAAAATGCCAACATACCCACTCTCTGCTGCTGTTCATCCGTCCATCCACCCAAGGTTCTTTTTTTTTTTTTTTTCTTGCAGTTTTTGGCCGGGGCTGGGTTTGAACCCACCACCTCCGGCATATGGGGCCAGCGCCTTACTCCTTTGAGCCACAGGCACCGCCCCCACCCAAGGTTCTTAATCCTAAGTACCCTGACCAGAGAACTCAGCACCCAAAGGTCCAGAGTTCTGCAGACATGTATGGCAAATCAGACACAGAACCAGGTTCTGGAGCTTCCAGGCTGTGACAGGTAACTGTTGGCAGGCAGCTGAGCTAAGTGACAATAGCCTTGTGACTGCCTCGCTCCTGTCCAAGTGGAGAAGCAGGATTTGGCTCCAGAGATGTCAAGCTGCTGTCCCCACAGACTCATGGCTCAAGAGAGAGTGGGTGATAGCAAACGCAAATCCTGCCCCAGACTAAAGGCTGTGGCCCTGTCCAAGTTTTTCACATGACCCTCATCTCTGAAAACATGGGCAATGTCTGGCTTACGAACCAAAGCACAGAAAGGGACGTGAGGAGGAGAATAAAAGCACACAAGTACACAGCAAGTTAAGCACGAGGCCTCACGTGTGCCTTATTCTAATAGGCTGCTGCGCCTGTCCAGGTGAGGCCTGACCGTCCCTCTGAGAGCTCAGCCAGCCCACTGGCCAAGGAAGTGAGTCTGTGGGGCAGTCTTGTCCATCCTGTTCCCTGGCCAGCTGCGAAGCACAGTGGTCTCTCGCCCAAGCCTGGCAGCCCTGGGCTGGCTTCTGTTAATTTGCTGTCAGGCTGCCTAAGCAAACCAATTAAAACTAATCATTAATTATAGAAGAGAGCAAGAAGAGTAGGAGAGGGTGAAAGACAGAGATGGGACGGAGGAAGAGAGAACATTGGCTGCAGGGGGACGCCCCAAAGGCCTGATGGGACCTCCCAGCAGGGTGCTGCGGGCTGGGCACTGGGAGTGACCACAGGGCGGAAGCCACAGATAGTGGAGAGGGGACGGCCATGGCAAGAGGGGCAGGAAGGACAGAAGAACAGGGATGATGGAGTGGAGGGTGAAGAAGGCGTGGGGACCAGCGTACCAGGACGGGAGCGGGGGCTCATCCAGCTGCAGTCCCCTCTTGGCCGAAGCCACCTCCTAACCAGGACTTAGGCTGCCCAGCTCCATATTTATGAGACTCTGCGAAAACACGAGACCAGGACCAGCTCCTTGCCCCACACTCCTACCTGTTCCCAACCCTCCCAGGCCATGGCGGCTCAGGGCAGCTGTCAGGCCGCCCATCTGCCTCCCGGGGCTGTCTCCTTCCCCCTGCCCCTAGCCCACCGCCCCATCCTGACACACACCCTCTTACTGGCCCGGCCCTTTCACAGGGGCTGGGGCCATGTCAGCCCGGCAGCTTGAGGAGGGGCCGGCGCAGACAACAAGGGGCAGCGTCATGGAAACGGGCACTTTCCAGGAGAAATATTCTGTTTGGCCTCCTTCCTGCATTGAGGAGCTGTCAGGAGCCTGAGTGAGAGTCACACTACCCCGGGACCAGGCGTGACAAAACCTATTTTCTGCCTCAAATTTGATTGATTAAAAAACTTTTTAGGAAAACCATGTTAAAAGAGTGAAAGAGAGAGACAGAGACAGAAAGAGAGAGAGAAACAGAGGGGAAAAGAAAGAACGAGAATAGAAAGGGCCGCAGGGGAGGAGGGCTGGGGAGAGACAGGCTATAGGCAGGGGCCCGAGCGGTCCCCGTAGCAGCCTCCGCTGGGGGATGCATGTCAGTGGGACGTCCACAGCATAACCAGGCAAAACGGAAAGGTCAAAGGAAGCCTGGAACTTTTACACAGTGGTTAGCGGGACAACAAGGGGGCCAAGGGCCGTGCAATCCAGCAGGTGCCGGGTCTGCAGAGGCCTAGGGAAAGGAGCTGACCCTCGAGGCCGGGAGGGGCAGGTAGGAGTAGCCGTCCAGCACTGGAGTGGGAGCAGGCCCCTGCACTGGCTCTGGGGTTTTCCCAAACGCAGTCTTGATTGGAATTTGACCAGAATCCTGAAAAATCTACACAGGGTCAAGAGGGGGGGCCTAGTAGTTTGGGAGCAGGAAAGGAGTTTTTCTCCACCTTGTTCTCCTAGGTCCTGGTTCAAGAAATGTTTCTAATAATAATGATTTTTAAGAAGCAGGGAGACCCTGAGCTGGCCCTCCTCCTTGCAGCTGGCTGAGCCTTTGCTGGCTCAGCACCGGCTTTGGGCCTCCCACTCACCCTGTCTGTCTCAAGCCTTCCCCACTCAGGTCCCTAGGTCCTTTGCCGGATGCTGGCCTGGCCTGCATGGTCCCCATGCCTAGCCAGGATTTCAGTGGGACATGCAAGACCCTGCCTTATTCTCCCAGAGATCTAGGAGAAGAGCTGCCCCCTTGCTCCCCAGACCTTGTCAAGAGGAAGAAACCCCTCCATTTCCCAGTGGCCCTGTCCAGCCCACATAGATCTTCCTGGGAAAGGTCCGTCCTCTCCCCAGGAAGAAGGGTCCAAGTTGGTGGCCTGGTTTGCTCTCCTTTTCTCTGAGGGCCTTAAAATTCAAGGTAAGGAGTGATTCTGGCCAAGGAATCCACAAAAAGATTTTTCCAGGTGCTGGGAGCCATGCTTTGAAGTATCCAATCCAGTCTCAGCCAGTGCAGACCTCAGTGTGGTAAGGCAGATGCACAAAGAGACAAAACCAGGCCTATCCCCAGCCCCTCTGCCAGTTAACCAGGTAAACCCACCGGATCTCTCTGTCCCTGCTCCACAGCAACCATCAGGTATTCACTGAGCACGAACTATATGTGTGACACTGTGCCAGGCAGGAGGAAGATAAGACAGCATGCAAAAACAGTCTACAAAAGACATATGTGGACCCCACTTCTGCTGCTTACCACCCCAACGATCCAGGGGGACAGGCTGTTTAACCTCTCTAGGCCCCAGCTTCTTCAACTGAACAGTGGGGATATACAAGTACCTGCCTCACAGAAGCTCATTCAGTATTTCTTGAGCACCTATTATATGCTAGACACTTGTTGCAGACCTAGAGAACAGGGGTAAAACCAGGACTCAACCCTCCTGGAACTCCCCTTCCACTGGTTGTTGAGGTTTCCCTGAAATAGTGGTCAGCACAGTGTCTGGCATGTAGTAAGTGCTCAATAAATATGACCTGTTCTGGCTTCCAAGGTCTCTGCCTTTAAAAAGCTGGGAGAGACCCAGCAATTCCATTCCCAGGTATACCCCCCAAAGAATGGAAAATAGGTACTCAATAACTTGTGCATGAATGTTCACAGCAGCATGAGTCGCAGAAGTCAAAAGGTGGACACAATCCAAGTGTCCATCAAATGATGAGCAGATTAACAACATCTGGTGGGAATGAAAAGGGAATGAAATTCTGACATAGGCTACAGCATGGATGTGCCTGTGAGTGGAAGAAGCCAGACATGAGAGGTCACAAATCATGTGATTCTCATAATATGAACTGTCCAGAATATAGGCAAATCCAGAGACAGAGAAAGCAGATTAGTGGTTACCAGGGGCTGGGGGAAGAGGAGTAGGGAGTGACTGCTACTGGGTACAGGCTTGCTGTCTGGAGTTATGAAAAACTGCTGGAACTAGGAACCAGACAAAGTGGCTCATGCCTATAATCCCATCCTTAGGAGGCTGGGGTGGAAGGATCACTTAAGGCCAGGAGTTTGAGACCAGTCTGGAGAGATTCTGTCTCTAAACAACAACAAAAGTTCTGGAACCAGATATTTGTGATGGTTGCACAATACTGCAAACATACCTAATGCCACTGAATTGTAATCTTTAAAATGGCTACACTGGTAAATATTATGAAGTACATTTTGCCACAGTAAAATAAGATATAACTTTTCAAAAAAAAGAAAGGCAAAATGTCATGATTTCAAATGGATCCTCTTTTCCTCCTGCCCTGGAGAACTATCGCCCATTGGGCTCCGAGGCCTCCATAAGACGTGCCCTGTGATCGTTGAGGGAAAAGACAGATGGAAAGGCCAGGATGGCTCCAGTAAAGGGGCCTCCCCTGGGACCCATTCCTCAAGTGCCTGCAAACCCGCATCCCACAGGCTACCATTCCCAGCACACACAGGGAGTGAGACATTTCAATACACCTGGCCGGGCCTATCTGTTTCTCTGCCATGCTCCTCAGATAACTTCTGCCGCTGCCCACCTCTTACTGCAACAAGCTCCTTTCCAAATGGGTCTAAGTTGATGACTTCCCTGCCCAAGGGGCTTTAGGACTTCCCAAGGTCAGGGAGTGCCACCTTGAGGGAAAGCCTTGGCTAACCAGGGACCCAGCCTCCCAGGGTAGCCCCCCAGGCTCTCACCCCCACCCTCCTGCCTATTCCAGAATGCATGTGCACACATAAACCCCTGCCTTGGCCCAGGAACTGTCAGGAGATCAACAAACAAAAGCTGCTTCTTGACAGGGAGTCATTTATATTTTAGCTTCGTTCCATTATCCTAACGAATCCTTCATCAGCAGATGCAATATTAACAGCAGAAAATCAGCTCATTACATCCGGGGGGATTTCATCAAGACGGCAATCATGTGCAGCTCCCCAAGCCTTCAAGAGGCCAGTGGGGCTGTTATTTATTTATTTTGTTACTTATTTATTTAATTTTTTGGGTTCTTTCCACATAATTGCGCTGCATCTCAGATCTTTAATAAATAATTTGTAGGTCCTGAACTGCAGACAGCTTTGCTCTCTGCCATGAGAGTCTGCATTAGCCAAAATATTTACCAATATTTAAAAGTCATTAGAGTTGGGAGGCGAGTGGGGAGGGGTACTCTGTTCTTCCAGAATCAGCATGGTTTGGGGCTATGGTGCTTGGCCCTCACCATGGTTCTCCAACCCAATCTCTGGGTCCAAAGCCAGCCATTCTGGACTGGAGCCTCCCAGAGGCTGAGTCCCTGGGTTCACTTAGTTAGGGTGGGGGCTTCCTAGGTGCTCTTAGAGAGGGACAAGTACATCTCTAAGAATCCTGCTGGGCTGGTAGGAGGGGGCTAGGGACTGTGGAAAGGACCCATTTGATGCAGGGGGTAGGAAACTTTCACATGCTTGAGCTGGAGTACCCTGCTGGGTTGGCACTGCCCACCTTATGCCAGGAAACTCAGCAAGAGGAGCCTTCACTGTCTTCCAGCAGGACCTGGTTCTGCTGCAGCCATCTGATCCATCCCTCTGGGCTTCCCAAGGTTACCCTCCAACTTCAAAGGAAAGGAAACTTCAGTGGGTCCAGAGAGCAGATCTGTTCCATTTTATAGATGTGAAAATGAAGGTTCAATAGACTTAAGCTCTACCCACAGCAGCACAGCTAGGAAAAGGCACAGAACCAGATTCAGACTCAGAAGCAGCGCTGCTCAGCCTCTGTGCTGTCCATTAGGCCCAGGCCTTCCAATGACACAGCCAACCCGATGACACAGCCCAGCCTTCCCGAGGCTCCTGGCTCCAATCCACAAGGTTGCAGTGGCCACTGGGGCTGATGGGCACCCCCTGCCGCCACCACTGGGCTGGCCATGCTTTCACAGGTTTTTCCCAGCGGGGGCTGGATTTCTGCCCAGCCAGGAATCTGCTCCCAGGATGTCAATTCTAATCTCCCCAGCGCTCTGACAGAATTAAGCTCCAGTTTGTCCGACAACATCCCAAAGTTTCAGAAATCCAGGGCAGACTCTCTAATCAGGCTGCAGGACAAAGGTCTGGCCTGACCCTGTCACTTCCATTTATTCCTCCTGTCTGTCTCCTGGCTGCAGCCTTTCTGCAGCTTCCTCCACCCTCTGCCCCTTGCCTGCCCAGCCCAGCCTCCACCCTCTCCTCCAAGCTGCCCTGTCTCTCAGGGCAGCCTTGCCCCTCCCAAGCAGCTGGGCTAGTCCTGTTGCTTCACTATCTAAAGCTGAGGAATTCCTTCCTATGAGAGGGACCTGCTGCTAGCACTCAGCCTGCTGGCCTAACCTTGGTCAGGGCTGCCTTCCAATAACTGACTTCAGGGGGCGCACAGGCTTAGCCCCTCCTTGGCTCTAGGGAGGGTGCTCAGTCCGTCTGGAGTTGCTCTCCAAGTCTGCTTACCCGGCCTCCAGTCAGCTGACTACAGGCTCCCCCATAACTGCCCCTGAAGCATGCTCTGGCCTTGCCAGCCTCCATCCTGCTTGAGGGGTCAGCTTGTGGGCTCCAGAAAGTGTTGGCCCTTGGGCCACATTTGGGGACACCTATGTGGGCAGAGACCTCTCTTCTTCAATCAACTCAAGAGTCATCAAGAGTCACCGAGAGGTGGGCGGTGCCTGTGGCTCAGGGAGTAGGGCACCGGCCCCATATGCCAAAGGTGGCAGGTTCAAGCCTGGCCCCGGCCAAACTGCAACAACAAAATAAATAAATAAATAAAAATTATAAAAAAAAAAAAAAAAAAAAAAAGAGTCACCGAGAGGTGACAGCTGTTTATGACAACAGAAGCAGCTCTGGACCTGGGATGGCCAGGCCTGTGGTGAGGAGCCCAAGGCCTTGGCTCTGCCAGACTGTGTAGCCATTAGGAAGTGCTAAGGAGAGCTGACCAGTGGGGCCAGGAGAATGCCCTGTACAGACAGACACCTCCTCCTCTAGGATCCACAGTACCCAACTCACTACCCAACCACATGGCTCATGTGCTAAACGCTGTACCTTGTCACGCACAAGCTGGTTAGAAGAGGCAAAACACAAAGACGTGTGAGTGGGGACCCTGGCTTAAATCTGCTTTGCTCAGAAGATTCATGGCGAGCAGAGAGCCAAGGGAGGCATACGGACGGTTGAGAGGAACACCAAGGGCTGCTGAACCTGAGCCCACACACTGCCCTGCAGCCAGACCTCCCCAGGCAGAGCCAGGAAAGCAAATACAAGGTGCAAAGAGAGGGTCAGGAGGGGAAGAAACAAATGGAAATGTCGTTGTGCTATTTTGCTGACCTTCTAGAAGGTATGAGAAATCTAGACAGGCCGGAGGCAGAGAGCTCCCCAAGAGCTGTCCAACTGGCAAGTAGCACAGAAAGTCCTGGAATGCTGCAAACAGCAACGCTATGCCACAGCTCCTGGCTGGCCACAGCCTGGCCCTGACCATGGGGTTTGTCCTCTACAGGCTTTCTCAAGTCCTCCGCTCCCAGCTTCCACAGCCACTTTGTACCAGGTAGAGACCCCCTTTCTCAGAGCTGCCCCTGACAGGCTTTTCTGTGTTCGGCCAAACTTCTTCTCCTATCCCAGGGATGGCCCTGCCTCCAACTAGTCAGGGCACCTGGAGGACAGGTGGGGCAGAGGGCTGGACCTTAGGACTCCCCTGGAGAGACCTGGAGAGGCTGGCCTGGTGGAGGGGCTGGAGCAAGAGGGAAAAGCTGGGGAGCGCATGGCTCTTCACCAAGCTCTTTCTCTGGAAGACAAAATCATTATAACATTTTAACCTAAAAACAGAAAACACTACAAATGCCTGCCTGGTAGCGCTGTCCAGAAAGCCCCAGCGGTACCCACTGAACCCCCAACTCCTTCTACTATCTCCTGCAACTCCACAATCCCCACAAACTTCTACTTTGCCCCCCTGCCTTCCTCTCTGCCTCACTTTCCTCCCCTGCTACACTGGGGTGTTGGTGAGTTGTTGCATTTTTTTTTTCTTTTCTTTTTTGCTATTTATCAGCAGATTGTGTGGAGCTGAGTGGTGTGAGCCTCACCCTGCTAAATAAAGCTTTGGTATTTCTGATAAAGCCATCAAATTCCTTATCGCACTGACACAAAGTGCATTTAAAGAGACAGACACCCTGTCCTTCCCCTCCAGCCCCTACCCCCTCCACTCAGTTCAGATTTCCAGCTGCTCAGACACTTTGGGATCAGACACCAAATACGGCTCCTGAGGATGTAGGGGGCGGAGGAGGGGTGGGAAACTCTTGCCAACTCCTACCCACCGATGTCAGAGCTGCTGGCACCCTGAACCAGGGACTTGGTCCCAGGGTGTGGCATGGTGCTTCCTGACTCAGCTCTGGAAGTAGAGGGAGCTATCAATAGAAACGTCCTGAACCAGGGGGTGTCCTCGTAAACAGAACAGTCCTGTGTTAGGATGACAGCCGGCCTGGAGGAAGAGTCCTGGGTGAGCCAATGGGCCTGCAAGGCTGCTCAGATGCTGTGAGCATGCCTCGCCACCTCAGCTACAAGCAGCACCAAGGGTGTGCAAGGACAGGGCCCAGAGGGGCCACTAGGGCCACATGGGACAGATGAAGGGCTGGGACAGATGGGGGCTACGACAGTGCCACATGGGGTTTGTCTGGTGCTTAGCAAAGCTCTGGCTCCTCACACAGTACTGGGAGGGAGGTGGAACTAGCATCCCATTTGACAGAATGAAGAAACTGAGGCTGGCCCAAGGCCAGAAGGCCACAGAGCCAGGGAAGGCCCAGCTAGAGCTCCAGCCCAGGCTTGCTGACAGCAGGGTTCTGCCAAGTGAAAGCCATGCCTATCGATTTGCAGAGCTTACCTCGAGACCTGGCTCTCTCCACCTCCCCGTTAAGATGCCACAAGACAGGCCTTCCTGTGTCCTAGTGTCCCTCCTACCTCCCTGTCCCTAGCTTGGCAGCCCAGACCTTGCACCCACACACAGCCTGTTGGTTGAGGAATCAAATTTATTATTTTTAATTATTTTGATTTATCAAAGCAGCAGCTACAATCATATTAAACCAACTTGGCTTCTTGGCATTTAACAGATACAGCTGCCACAGGACTCCCCCAGACTCCATAAAACACCCCGCCTGTCCACCTGCTCCCCAGAGGGCCTCTCGGGCCCCTTTTACAAGACCTCCAAATTTGAGGGCCATCCAGTCCCCACTTTTGGTCCTGTCCTGCTAGAAGCACACCCAGACAAAGTCACTGAGGACTAGAGGATGAGAAAGGAATAAGCTGGGGCAAAGCTGCCAGGTACTCTGGGACAAAATCACCTCCATCCTACAGCCCAGAAGAACCTGCCAGAGTTCTGAACTCCTGGGGAGTGGGCGGCAGATCCAAATGCACCACCGTTCAGCTGGCATTTGCAGGAGCCCACTCTGCTCTAAGCCTACAAATGAGCACTTACTATGAAAAGCCAGCTTATTCTGCAGACCCCTGGCCACAAGAGGAATTACCGCCCCTTCCTTGTAAGGGAAGAAAGCAAAACTCAGAGAAAGGGAGGGCATAGCTCATAACAACATCAAGGCCAGCATTCAAACTGCATATCTCACTGCCTTTCCTTTAGACCAGGAGCTGCATCCTACTCCCATATTCTGGCTAAAGAAAAAAGGTGGCTGAAGAGAAGGGACCCTCAAGTTCAAGGTGATGGCCTAAGGCTGCACACACCAAGCATTTAGAATCTGGGTGCTTGGGAGATGGGATCCTTGGGAGATAGCACTGTGGGGAAGGCAGCAGGAAACCAAGAGTTTCCCACAGGACACAGGGACGGGGCAGGGGAGGGGTGCACACATGAGCAGACTCATGGCTCAATTCAACCAGGGAGTTGAGCCACATCCTCGATGCTCCCCAGTCCCAAAGTCCATGAGTCCAGGAGCCTGACACAGTGAGGAAAAATCTCAGCATGTGGAACAGAGGAACTGGACACTCCAAAATTCTAAGCAAAAACTGCACACAGAGAGCACAGGTGATCCCTGCAGGCCTGGAACAGGACCTGTTGAAGAGCCCACAGTTGCCAGCCGTGAAGAGAAGAGAAATCTTGTCTCCTAGGTGGGGTGAAGAGGCCTGCCACGCAGACAGGCAGAGTCTTAATGCAAGTCCTCTGACTGCAACAGACCACAGCATGGTCATACATGAAAATCACACTTGGCTGGGCTCAAACCAGACTGCTGCTGGTCCCCACTGCACTGTCCAGAGGCCCCGCAGCCTGGCTGTGAAGAGCTCGGTTCTGGCTGCAAGTTCTGAACTCTGATGGGCACCGGTGGGCATGTGAGCTCACCTCCCTGAGGCTGAGTTTCCTTATCTATAAAATGCGTGCGGCGACAGTGCCTTGCCTCAGAGCACTGGTGAGGATTCGGGAGACAATGAATGCACAGTGTCTACGTATTTTCCATGTGCAGAAAGTGGTGAACATCATCACTGCCATCATTGCTAGCACCTAAACGCCTGTCTAACTGGGATATGGTATTCAGGATCGTGGCTTTGGGACTGTTGGTGGTAGACAGACGGGACTGTGTCAGATGTTGCTACCAGCCTCCCTGCTGTGTTCCCCAGAAAGCCTGGGGAAGCCCAGAGACGTCTAGAGGACACATTCCTGCTGCCTACCCAGAAAACTGGTGACAGCAGCCAACAAGGCCCGAGAGTGTAAGGCAGGAGGGGGAACCAGGATGACTTGGGCAGGCCCATTTGCCTATCAAAAACTGTACATTCACTTGGCTTTCTGCGGGACTCATGCCCTAATATGGGCCCAGCAGCTTTCTGGGTTATTTCTAGTGCATGTGATAATGAGTCCAGGCTTTGCTTCTGCTGCCCCCAGAAAACTTTCCATCTGGGGAAAGGGAGGACGACTGGCAAAGAATGAGAAGGGCGCAGGGAAGCCCAAGGTCAGAGAGTGTGGAGAAAGTGGTCATCGAGGGATGAGCTAAAGTAGAGAAGGAGCTGGAGCCTAGAGGAGCGAGCTAGCCAAGCAGCCAAGGTGAGGGGAGGCACGGAGAGCTGGGCAGGACCAGCCATGAACTCCAGGACACATGGTGGGCACTGCCCATGCCCTCTGCCTACAGCCCACTGCCTCAGGGAAGTATGCCCAGACAGCACAGCAGCCAGCCTCAAAGGTAGGGACTGAAAAGCTGATCAGAGATGGCCCTCAGCCTCCCCCTTGCCTGTGATTCAGGTGGGGAGGGAAGCTTTTCACACAGTAGTCAAGCTGGGATCTGAAGCCTCAGGCAACTGCCCAGTGCCTAGGGACCCCTTGGTGCCCTGATTTATTTGTAGATGAATTCCCTCTCTGCCCAAGGTTGGCCCATCAACTCCAGGCTGCAGAGGGTTAAGGCCAGGCAGAGGGGCTGGCTGGCTCTGCCTTCACTCTACCTCGGTTTCTACTGCTCCTATCACCTACCTCCCCCACCCCCTGATCTTAGGGAAAAAAACCCATCAAAATAACTATTTTATGTCTCCAAATATGCAGATCATTTTCTTTAATGAAAGATGCTTGACGTCTCCGATCCAATTAATATGCAAATGCAGGAGAGGATTTATTTGTGACATTCTGTCTGGGTGAGAGAAAACAAAAAAGGCCTGTTAACCAAAACACTAATTGCTGTGACTGATTGTCACATATCATCATTTTCATAGGATCCCCTCCATTCCTGGCTCACAGGGAGCTTGAAACCAGGACTCACTCCACGCGGGCATCAAGGAGAAGCAGGGCAGCTGGCCCCCTGCCAGTGCCCCTCTTGCCCTCAGACCCTATGTGGAGCTGGGTGCGGGTCCACCTGCCGACCTCCGGCCATACTCTGCCAGTCCTTCACCACCTGGGTACTGACCTGCAAACCAGAAAAGGGAGGCTCCAGTTTCTATGGGACCTGGCAGGCTGGAGGAGGCCTCGGGCAGCCTCAGCCCAGCAACCCTTGTGGCCTTGGTGGAGGCCACATGCCTTCCTGGCACCTGATCCTGCCTGCTGGGAAACCGAGGCGGGCCCACACTAGTCTCCTGGGGCGAAGAGGGCCCCAGGCGACTTCTTTGAGTCCTCTCAGACACCACCCTCTATCATCTCTTTCCTTGCTTCTCACGCCGTATCTTTTCCTTCAAGCATCTGTTGAGAGAGGCCACCTCGGGCCACTAAGGCACAGCAGAGCAGCTTCACCTTAAGATGACACAGGGTGTTCATGGGAAAAAAAAATTTTTTTTTGAGACAAAGTCTTGCTCTGTCACCCAGACTGGAGTACAGTGGCATCGTCATAGCTCACTGCTACCTCAAGCGACTGGGTTCAGGCAATCCTCCTGTCTCAGCTTCCTGAGGAGCTGGGACCACAGGGGTGTGCCCCCTCGCCCACTAATTTTTTAATTTTTTGTAGAGATGGGTCTATGTTGACCAAGCTGGTCTCAAACTCCTGGCCTCAAGCCATCTTCCCTC
>CAUYON010088108.1:0-10995 GCA_963573935.1 Arctocebus calabarensis
GTTGAATAGTAATGGTGACAGGGGACAACCTTGTCTGGTTCCAGTTCTAAGAGGAAAAGTTTTCAGTTTTACTCCATTCAGTAAAATATTAGCTGTGGGTTTGTCATAGATAGCTTTGATCAGTTTCAGAAATGTGCCGCATATGCCTATACTCTTCAGTGTTCTAATTAGAAAAGGATGCTGGATTTTATCGAATGCTTTTTCTGCATCTATTAAGAGGATTATATGATCTTTGTTTTTGCTTCTGACACTCTTTAAAAAATAAAATTATTGACCCCAATAATAGAATGATGAACCTTCATCACACTTGTAGTAACTTACTTCTCTCTAAATGGTAAACTTGAGAACTCCTTATTACTCATCTCTGAGTCTAGAGGTGGGACCACAGAAGCACCCATTAAATGTTCCCTTGATGACAAGCCAGCCTGGGTATCTGTCTGATTTGGTGTCTGACTTGAAGTGGTAGGTCTCAACAGGATCTTGCTCGGGGTAGGCATGGTTAAAAGTCTAAGCGGGCAGTCACCATGGGAAAACTCTGCTCAGATAAAAGGATCATCACCCTTCCCCAGGGGTCTGGAACAGGATGTTAAGCCCTTAGAAGAGCAGCTGGTATTATTGAAATAGAACCCCAACCACAAAACAATCAGGATACTAAATAATTCCCAGGGCAGAGATTCTAGCCATGGTGGAAGTCATCATGAAACTGAAGCAGATCTGGCCCAATGGGCTACAGTACTATACTAAGCTTTGCAGCTATCTGGGCATGGGCTGGAAACTCAGTTTCATTGCCTAGTGGTTGTGTGAACTTTGGTAACTGCTGCACCTCTAGGGACCTGTTTCTTCTCTGAAAAACTGAAAAATTATTTCTTACCATCTGGGGCTCTTTTGAAGATAACCTGAGATAATGCTACCTATGTGTTAAAACAAAACATATTAGTCTCTCAGTCAGCGGTTATTCACTCATTGTTCTTTTCTTTATTAAGTATTTTTCTTGAATACCCACTGTGAGCCCAGGCACTGGACCCAATTGTAAGAGTTCAAATTATATAAACTTCCTGATCTCATGACACCTCTGTTCTACTGGGAAAAAAAGATAAATTTTTCTGAAATATTAAATGTTTGCTTGTTTAAGTGCTATAGGCAAAAGTGAAGCTTGGCTAAAGATATAAGAAGTGTGTGTGTGTGCGCGCGCTTTTTGGTTTAACTTAGGTGGAAAAGCTCTCATACTAAGGTGTTAAGGTGATATTTGGTCAGAGACCTGAAGGGAGTGAGGATAAATCCAAACAAATATATGGAGATGAAGTATTCCAGGCGGAAGGACCAACACCTGAGAATAATATGAGGGAAACTTGTTTGGTAAATTCAAGAAACAGCTACTTTTTAAAAGGTCAATGCTAGACCTTTGTTTTGAAATACATATACTTAAGATACTTGTCTAAAGTTAGAATGATATCTAGAAAGGAGGACGAGAGGAAGTTGATCAGGTGACTATAGGCCCAAGGAGCAGGCAAGTGCTAAATATACAATTTATATGGTTAGAATTTTTGAAATTCAAATTGCTTATTTATGTGAAATATCAAGTCTAGCTACCTTATCCTGTTTTAAAATAATTATTCACTGAGAGCTTACAACATACCAAGTATTTTCTAGCAGCCAACTGCTTGGGATAGTCACTCTAAGCTCCACGAGGGCAGGAAGCCTCAGATCCATGTACACTAGTTATTTCTGAGTAAGGAATTCTCTTTTCCTATATGCCTAAGGCCGGAGCATAAAAATTAACATGAATTTGTATTTAGTGTGATTTTTTTTTAAATCCCTAATATATTTTTTTCGCTTTTTAATTTTTGCCCCAGGATATTGTCACCTGAGCGGTGAACTGACAAGTTTCCAGGTTCCTGTGAGATGGCAAAAAATGTATTCAGCAAGTTTGACCAGAGTTTATGGCATCCCTTACTTTATAAATCTGTTCAATTATATCACTCTCAGGCAAAGCTGCCCTACAAAACCTAAACAAATTCTAGAAAGGTGGTAAGCTCTATCCTGCCCTTGGTGAGCTCCAGAAAAATATTCTAGAATATTTTCATACACCTTCCCCAGGTTGTCAATAGCACTTCTAGTAACTCTGACCTGCCCCTGAAAGCACAACAAACTACAAATCTCCTATGATCATGTCAAAAATCCAATGGAAACAAGGTTATATCTTCAAAACATGATTGCCTAAATTTTAAAATGTTGTCCTTGCCACCTCTAGCCTAAATTGATCTTACTATATTTGATCTACGGATAAACACCTAACACCTAAAATAGACCATGCTCTAATGTTAAGTCTTTTAAAATATTAACCTTTAATTCTTAGAACAGCCCTATGATATAGTTACATACTCATTTCACAGACAAGGAAATTGAGGTATGGAGACGAGGCTAAGGACTTGCCCAAACTTAAAGAGCCAAAGAGAATCTGAACTGGAATTTGAACTCCATTAGCCTGGCTCTTGATTAAGATTCTCTAATATTCTCTAATATTAATCACTTTGTGGCTAATCTGACTTTTTTGTTTTTCTGACTCTAATTGTTGAAGACGAGGGGGAGGTAGTATTTAAAGGTAAAATTAAAAAGGGACTAAGAGAAAAGAGTTTTAAAGTAAACAATTTTTCCTGATTATAAAATTCATATTTATTCATGCTAGAAATGGAAAAGATGAAAGATAAAATCACTGTATTAAATAATTACTATTAATATTTTGTTCTGAGTTCCAGTTTTTTTCTGTTCATATGCAAATAAAGATTCAGAGAGTTGAAATCTTTCTGCTTTTGTCTATTTTATATCTTGGACATTAACATCACTGAATTTTCTTTTGAACATTATTTCCAATGGCTATATGGCTTGAATCCATAAGATATGCTATAATGTATTTCACTGCTGAATATTTAGACTATTTCTATATTTTAGTTCTGGTAGCTATAAATATCATCACAATAAATGTTTGAGCTCATCTCTGCTTATTTCTTCAAAATATGTCTCCAAGAATGAAATATCCAATGAATATCCAAGAATCCAATGAAATTATTGGAGACATATTTTGAAGAAATAAGTAGAGATGAGCTCAGACATTTATTGGGTCAAAGGATATATAAGACTTTAAAAGTTATTATCAATTCCTTAATAAATTGCCCTCCGGAAAAGCTTTAACAATTTGGAATAGAAGAGTAATTATTTTCTCCTGCCTCAAGCTTCTTATTTAGATGGGTCACATCCCATCTAAGAAAAATCCAAGGCAGACACTCAGGGCAAATAGATCTCTACACAATTCTATTTTGTACTCCTCTCTAGAGTGAGTCAAATTAACTATCGTACTATGGTAGCAAACTGCAGGAAGATCTAAACACAACAAAATGGGCAGTGGAGAGAGAACACCTGTTCAGGCTTGGATCTGCACCACGAAGGTTTATGGTTTAGAAAACCAATAACTGCATTTTAATTAGCCATCCAAAGCAGCAATTTACATTAATTTAGGACTCTCAGAACAAATTTTGTAAGATCTAGGTAGGTATAACAGACTCACAAAGCTGTAAGGCTAAGCAAAAACTGATGGGAACTTTTTGCCCTTGTTGAAACTTGATCTTCTAAAAAGCAGTCCCTACTTAGCAACAGCTGGTTATGATCATGTGAGAATGCAACCTCAGAACTGCAGTTTTCCAATGCTCAAGGGGAAATGAGGAATTTAGGACGTTTTTTGTGCAATCTTCTAATTTTAAAATATTGAGAATTTATTTTTAAAAATACTGAATTAGATACAGTACATATTGTTTTTAATTTAACCTGTCAGAATTCATTCTATTTCATTGCCCTTCCCCAGTTTTATGCCTCAGAGTAACCAAGTGAGTTGCTCAAAAAAAAAAAGAGAAGAAAAGCAGCTTTTGTAACCTGTACTCTGCCTAGGAACAACCAGTACAGGTACTTAGAGACCTGGCCACCTGTCTTCCTCCCTGGTATTGATTATTGAGATGAAACAGGCTGTAAAGAGGGTGTCAGGCTCCACTAAGTGAGAGGAGAAACTAGGAAGAAGTCTGTTACCACCCACAGGTTTATGAATGACTGCCACTTTAAAGCTATCTAGTTATAGCTGAAACTTCCTAGGAAGAAAACCCGTATTATCTATGACATGCTGCCGCCAGCTAATCCTTGACAGCCATTGCAAACAGCCTGCACCATGATCTATTTTAATGTCTCTTGACCTATTGTCATATTCCAACACTAAAAAGTTAAACTGCAAACTTACCAAGCCCGAGCATGTCATTTTCCAATAAAATACATTTTATTATAACTAGCTTCCTACTCCAGGTTCTTTTTTATGGGATAGTTTCCATTGTACAGAGGTACTGACTGATCTTCAGAAAATTGAGAAATGGAAAAAGTCTTTAACGTATTGTGGCCTAGAGGTGATCCTTGACTTCCGACAGCCTGGAAATCACTTACGCTCACAGTGTGTGCGTGGTCTGTGATCTTAGCTCTTTCCCTTTTGTTAACTCTTTCCCTTTTGTGGGATTATGTGGTTATAAAACCCAACACAACATTGAACAAAGTTATTAACATAGGTGCTCAGGAAAAAGTGATCATGTGAATTTCAATTCTTCGTCATGGGAATTCTTCCTTAGCACCCTTCCAGATTATTAACTCCACTTTCTTCTGCATTACAAGGATACCCTTCTTATATTAAACTGTCTAGCTTCCTGAAAATGTAGAGTAGAATTTTTACTGTCCCAGTCACTATCCAGCCCCATTTACATGTATCTAGGCTCACCTAATAGCCTCAGAATCCTGACTGACAGTAAATCCAACCTCATATAACAAAAAAATTAGCTGGTCAAAATGGAAAGTCAGGCTCGGTTACCTGTAGCTCAAGTGGCTAGAGCACCAGCCACATATACCGGAGCTGGCGGGTTCGAATCCAGCCTGGGCCCACCAAACAATGACAACTACAACCAAAACATAGCCAGGTGCCGTGCTGGCCAACCGTAGTCCCAGCTACTTGGGAGACTGAGGCAAGAGAATCACTTAAGCCCAAGATTTAGAGGTTGCTGTGAGCTATGACACCATAGCACTCTACCCAGGGCAACAGCTTGAGACTGTCTCAAAAAAAAGAAAAAAAGAAAAAGAAAGAAAGCTGCTGTCTTAGTCTATTTTCTGCTTCTGTAACAGAACAACATAGACTGAGTAAATTATAAAAAAAATAAATTTGTTTGGCTTACTATTCTGGAGGCTGGGAAGTCCAAGGGCATGGTGCTGGCATCTGACACTTGGTGAAGGCCTTCTTTCTTCCTGCATCATCCCATGGGGGAAGGTAGAAAGACAAGAAAGCAGGAGGGAGAGGAGGGGGCGTGGAGGGGGAGAGAAAGGGAGAGAAAGATCAAATTCATAGACTCAAGCTCTTTGAAATTGACATTAATTCATTCATGAGGGTAGAGTCCTCATAACCTAAATACCTCCCATTAGGCCCCACCTCACAGTATTGTTCAATAGGAGATTAAGTTTTTCATGCATGCTCTTGTGGAGACACATTGAAGCCATAACAGCTCCTGAATTCAAACTCTCTAGCAGTATTTTTGTAACACAAATTTATTTGACTTTTTGACAAAGACAGACTTTATACATTCTTTATCCTTTGCTAACAAAAACCAAAGAAAAGAACAATTCAAGCCTTGCTTGATGTTTTAACCACACTTTTCTTCGCAGATGTTCAAACTGGTGAATACAACCTGCTCCAGGCCAGTTCAAGGGCAGGGGAAAGCTGAAAGTGATTGCAACAGGTAAGGACTCCTCCAGCAAAACCCTAAAACAATGGAAGGGTCATCAAATCCATCTTGAAAGGACAAAACAGCCACATGGCCCCAAATGATATCAAAGCCAAGAAGTATGTAAGAAATATTTTACCCATTTCAGGCAGTATCTCCAACTGCACATAAAATATCTGAACATTAAACTACATTATAGTTTATTATAACCATAAAGGACCGAGGAGTCCACACAACTATTATGGGCCCTTTGTTTTCTCTTTCATGAACAGGAACACTGATGGAAAATCGTCATCAATAAAACAGGCAACTGTCAATGGTTCTGACCCACCATCTGGCCCTCAGTTCAGGGAAATGTTCCAAGGCCCCCACAAAAGGAAGTTGCTAAGGAGTGTATAGTGTTCTTAAGCTCCTGTTTGAGATCACTTTGGATCTGCATCTCACTCTGCCAACTGCCTCCACTCGCACTTTCATTGCATCCCCATTATTCCACCTTAGCCCAAGTCACCATTGACTCATCTGCACGAGTGTAACAGCCTCTAACTGGGTTGTCTGCTTCACTCTTATCATGACAGTCTATTCACTGAGAAGCCAGAAAGATCTTTATACTTTTTAATTGAGGTTGAGGTGAAATTCACATAACACAAAATTAACCATTAGCTAAGTGGCATTTGTACATTTATACCTTATATACCATCCTCTTTAATACATTTTCCTCAGCCCAAAAGGAAACCCTGTTCTATTAGTAGTCCAGTCCCCATTTCACTTCCCCAAACCACTGGCAACCACTAATTTACTTTCTGTGTCTATGATTGTTCATATTCTAGATGATTCATGTAAATGAAGGGATAAAATGTGTTCCCTTTTGTATCTGGTTCATTTAGCCGATTTTCAAGGTTCATCCATGCTGCAGCATGTATCTGTCCATTACATATTATGGCTGAATAAATAGCTCACTGCATGCACATACCACATTTCGCTTATCCATTCATCAGTTGATGGACATTTGGGTTGTTTTTGCCTTTTGGCAGTTATGATCAGTGCTGTTAGGAATATTTATATAGAGATTTTTGATACCTGTTCGATTCTTTTCAGTATACGGCTAATAGAATTGTGAGGCCATGTGGCTTGACATTTGAGGAACTACTGAATTGTTCTCACAGCAGCGGCACCTCTCTACATCCCCACCAGCACAGAACAAGAAAGAATACTGATTTCTCCACATCTTTACCAAAAGTTTTATTACAGCCACAAATATTTTTTATAGCTGTAGCTCAGACAGTGTAACTCCCCTCCAGAGGCTCCTCATCATTTAGAATGAAATTCAGAATCCTCGGAAATCCTACCAGGCTCTGAATGATCAAGCATATGACTCCCTCTCTCCTCCTGCCCCACCGCTTGCCTTCTTTCTCACTCCACGCCAACTTTCATTATCCTGCTCATCAGTCGTCAAGAGCACAGAGCTTGCTCCCCCTCACGGTCTTTGCATTTGCTGTTGCCTCTCTTAGCAATATCACTGCAATATTTTTCATTTGAACCCATTTACACTCACACCAACAGTGCATAACTGTTCCAATTTCTATACATGCTCATGTTGTTTTCTAGGTTTTTTTTTATAGTTGTAATTCTAGTGGGTGTGTGGTCCCACAATATTTTAACTCCCCAACACTTCCAGGTTGTGTGAAGTGGCTGTTCCAGGAATCTTCTTAATATACAAGAGACTTCAAGCATCCATTCCCTTGGGCAGGGGCCTCTCCTCTTCAGCTGACACTATGTCTCCTAAGACTGTGGTAGTGAGAGTGGTAGCTTTTGGGTAGTCATTAGGTCAAATCTAGAAGTAAGCTAAATAGTGAACATTGCAGTAGGCATGCAGGTAGGTAAAGCCACACAGATCCGAAACAATGAATAAACTGGGTCTAACAGAGCCATTTGCCTTTCCTTTTCCCTTTAATGTATTTACCATTATCTAAAACTAAATGTTTAAACATGTATGTTTATTCTCTTCTCCCCTAAAATATACTAAGTTTCCAGAGGGTGGAGAATTTATCTTATTATCCCTATATTTTCAAGGCCTAGAACAGTTCCTGATAAAAATATTTGTAGAATGAAAAATTCATAATTTATCTGGCTCCCTTTTAACATAAATCCAGATTCACTTAAGCCTTCTTCCACCAGCTAAGTTTCAAAGACTCGGTTGCAAAACTTCCTCTTCTGATTAGCATCAGAGAGACATGAAAGACTATCCTTTCTCATCCTAACACTAAACTAGAACATTTACCAAAGCAAGCTTTCAGGAAATTAGTAGGCAAAGAATAAGAAGAGAATTAAATTTAATGAAGTGAAAATCCTTTCTGAGGAGAGAAGAGAGGCACAGTTGTTTTTATCCCAGGAGACACAGCGGGAAGAGAAGTGAGAGAAGAAACCAGTCCTCTGTGTGTGGACTCATCCAACAGATCAGAATGCTAGAAGCCCCTGCAATGGACCCAGTCTCTTCTCCCTACCAGATCTTGACCTTGGCTGTTTACCAAGTACATGGGAATAGTACACCAAAGGCTCAGACAGGGCAAAATTGGGGAGAGGAATCTTCCAGAGGGATATAGGACCTTCCACCAGGGCAAAAGCCTGCTGAAGGCTCGGTGTGATGGGAGAGGGAAGATGAGTCACTTTGATCAATTATGTTTCATTAAGGGCCAACAACAGGAGCCAAAGACTGGGATTGAGATAGGGGTGCTAAGAGAGGTTACTCCTAGGCCCTGCTGTACCCCTCTCAAAGGGCAGAAAACCAGGGCAAACAGAGATTATGTAAAATTTAGAAAGTTGGTGTCAAGACCAGAGAGTAAAACGAACTGATCTGCTCCCAAAATACTACCAGCCAGACTAGAAAGCAGAGGAATATTTCAGGATTTCACTGATGCTCAGATCCCAATTCTCACTGAAGGCAAAGTCCTGCTTCCACCCAAGTGAAAATTAATAATGAGCTGAATCTAATGAAACCTTCAACAAAATTCCAACCTACAATAAAACAGATTAATTTGGCATTTCAAAAACATGACAGAAGAGGTGTGCTGGTGATGTCACTTACTTTATGCTCCCCTGTACTTTCATGTAAGATATGCATGCAGTCTATAATTTAAAAAAAAAAAATGATGAGACATGAGGGAGGAAGATATAATGTGACCCACGGCTAAGGCAGGAAATTACCAATAGAAAGAAGATCTAGGGTTGGTCCATGATAAATAAAAGATATAGTGGCAAAGATCACATATGTGCATAAATAAATGCAGAATTTTAGCAGAGATATGGAAACCAGAAAAAATATTCAATGGAAATGAGAAATCTGTTATTATAAAATAATAATTCAATCCACGGGCTTACCAGCAGGCTGGAGCCAACAGAGAAAGTCATCAGTGAACTTAGGGATTTTGCACTTTGTTCTTCCTGGGTCCAGAATGCTCTTCCCCTCCATCCCATGTGACACTCACCCTTTCCTTCAGTTCTTGCTTGAAGGTCCTTTCAGCACTGAAGCATATCTGCCAAACCCACTCCAGGGTCTTTATCACATCTGAGTTTAGATGCATCCACATGTACTCATGTTTGCACATATCTTCCAATATATAATTATGTATTTTAAAACTTTCCGCCCATCAGAATGCAAGCCGCATGTGGTAAGGAACTTTGTATTGTTCATTGCTCTGTCCCTAAATCCTTCATTCTCTATAGAGAATGTAGTAGCTCCTCAGTTACTATTGGTTGCATTACTGAATTAATGAATATAGGAATAAATTAGAGAGCTTATTTAATGGGTGTCCATTGTGATAGGATATTTCCAGCATAGTATACTTGAAGGGTAGAAGAAAAAATACAAAATCATACTTCAACAGTTTGTGGCAGTTACATTTTGAGAACTAATAAGAACAGTTTTTAAGCAGAGGCCCAAATAACCAATTTGTGTTGCAAAGGATTATTTTGATGGCAGAAAAGTGGAATAAAATTGATAGGGAAAAAACTAAGATAGCCAATCCAGGGGATATGACTATAGCAAAGACAGAAGTTGGTGGGAGCTTGAACCAATGATGGAGCACAAGATAAAATGAGGCGTTGGCTTTCAGACATACAGCACAGCAAGAACCAGCAGGTATTTGTGATAATTAAACTGGGTTGTCTGGAGAGGTGAAGATGAAAAAGAATTCTAAGACTACTTTGGGGTTTCTAGCTGTGTCGCTGGGAAATTCCAGTGATTTTGCAAAGGTAAGAAATACAGAAGCCGGATCAAGGTTATTGGGGGAAGATAATACCACATATGGGTCATCCCAGGGGTGTCAGGTGAAAATGTCTAGGGGGTAGCTGAAAATATGGAAGATATGGAAATGAAACTGAGTAAGGAGGCCAGGACTGGAAAGAGTACTTTAGGAATCAGCCCACTCTAGATGGCCTTTGAAGCTAGAAGAATGGCTGAGACTTTGTAGCATTTACTATCTGTGTCTCTTTGGGCTCTTATGTTGTCCCAACTGCATATCCTTTTTTCACAGATATCTCTTGTCAGATAAAACACTCACCTCTTTGAGAGTAGGAATCGTGTCTTATGCTTTCAATGTATTCTTCTCTGTACAGAGAACTACCTTGACAACAATAGTGTTCATCATGATGTTTCATTTTTTGTTGTTAATATCTTACAGCATATTCTCTTGTTTCTTAGTAATATTTTCACATATCTGGATTTTTTTCTTATACTTTATATGGGTAGGCACAATTTTTTCCAAGTTTTTTTAAATATAGTATATCTTGTATATCTCAAAGCAGCAGGAAAAAAAATTGGATTGGAATTTGAAAGGTTAACATTTGACCCAAGACTCTTCTCAACTATTTATGTGGTCTAAACCAACGTACACGTTAAGTTTATTTTTTCTCATGTAAAATAAGTCTTAACATCCTTTGTCATATTTTGGAAAAATCAGTAAAATGAATCTCAAGGTCTTTAAAGTCAAGTAATACTAAAGATCATGATAGTTGCAATTAACATACAACATTTCACTTTAAGTTACCTGTTCAGCCTTTTCTTTTGAAAGCAGGATTCTCGTTTTTTGTTTTTTTTTTATTAAATCACAGCTGCGTACATTAGTGCAATCAAGGGGTACAATGTGCTGGTTTCATATACAATCTGAAATGTTTTCATCAAACTGTTTAACATAGCCTTCATGGCATT
>CAUYON010088110.1:0-15972 GCA_963573935.1 Arctocebus calabarensis
TTGGAGAATACTCAAGGAACTAAAAGTAGACCTACCATTTGATCCTGCAATTCCTCTCCTAGGTATATACCCAGATGATCAAAAATTATTTTACAACAAAGACATTTGCACCAGAATGTTTATTGTAGCCCAATTCATAATAGCCAAGACAGGGAAACAGCCCAAGTGCCCATCGGCCCATGAATGGATTAACAAATTGTGTAATATGTACACCATGGAATACTATGCAGCCATAAAAAGATGGAGACTTCACATCTTTTATGTTTACCTGGATGGAGCTGGAAAATACTCTTCTTAGTAAAGTAACTCAAGAATGGAAAAAAAAGTATCCAATTTATTCAATACTACTATGAAATCAATATATAATCACTTACAATTCATACATATGGTAAAACAACTATAGTTCAGAAAGTAGAAGGGAAGGGGAGAGAGAGAGGAGGGGATGGGGGAGGTGGGAGGAGGGAGGGTGTTCAGGGGGACCTCACCTAATGTGCATGATGCAATAGTACATTTCAAAACTATTAAGAAAAGAGTATAATTGTGATGGATGCAATGTAAGCATTTCACATTGTATATCAAATCAGAACTCCATAAATGCATAGTACACAGTTATGATTTAATAAAAACAAAAAAGATAAAAAAGAGTGCAGGTTGAGGTGGGTGCAGTGACTCATGCCTGTAATCCTAGCATTCTGGGAGGCCCAGGAGGGGAGATCCCTTGAGCTCAGGAGTTCAAGATGAGCCTGAGCAAGAGCAAGATCCATCTCTACTAAAAATAGAAAAACTACCCCGGATGTTTTAGTGGGTACCTGTAGTTCCAGCTCCTATGGAGGCTGAAGTAAGAAGATTGCTTGAGTCTAAGAGTTTGCGGTTGCTGTGAGCTATGATGATGCCATGGCAATGTACGCAGGGTGATAAGAGTGAGACTGTTTAAAAAAAAAAGAAAAAGAGTCCAGGTTGAAAAGGGGCTGCCACTACCTATTCACTTAGAGAGCCCTCACGGTGGACTGTGATGAACTGCCCAGCTTCGTCAGAACTGCAGAGCCGGAACTTGGAGATGACCCACACCCTGGTCTCCCATCCCCAGCAGACCCCAGAGGAACATCATGGAGACCACAGGAGACAGTCTGCTGAGCATGGGTTTTACTGGATTCTTGCCTTTGTTCTAGCTGACGTTTTTCCCCCCACTGTTGAAACAGAGTTTCTGATGCTTGTCTGAAAAAGAAACCGCTTTTAAATGGCACAAATGAATATAGAAATTCTGCATTTGTGGGGCTGATTTGGATGGTGTCCAAAATCGGCATCATAAAATTGACAGACTGCACTTTGTAACCGGCCCAAACCAGATTGAGGGAAGAACTTGAAGCATCTGATGCACTCACAAGCAGCCTGTTTACAGATGGTGAGACCCAAACGCAGGCTCGACGCTCCCCATTGTTTAGTGCAGGGCAGTATCTCCGGGGTGGGGAGCTCTTACATATAGGGAACACATCTGTTTGTGCCAGCTTTGGGGAACATATCTGACAACCAGAAAGTAAGCAAAAATGTAAAGAGCCAAATAGTTGATGTGAAATTTATGTCCTAAAGTCCACATATGTTAGTCATTGGCAAACTGCCTGAGTCTTCACCACTGGGTGATTTATACTTCCTTTACACCCACTGGACATAAAGCTTAGCTTTTATTATTCTTTAACCCATTGTACATCCGGGAGCTTCTCATTAACAGGAACTTCCCGGAGCCATAGTTCTTAGTCTTGACTGTATATTAGAATGATTTAGGACCTGACTCTAGGCCAGTACTCACCAAGTAGGGGGAATTTTGCCCCCCGGACACAGTTGGCATTGTCTGAAATATTTTTGGTTATTATGTCTGGGGGTGGGTGTGCTGCTGGCATCTAGGGGAGAGGCTTGGGATCCTGCTAAACATTTTGTACAGGACAGACCCCTCACCCTCACCCCAACAAACAGCCACCTAGTCCTAAATGTTGCTGCTGCGGTTGCAAAACCCTGTCCTAGGCCAGTTAAATCAGAATCTCTGGAGGGGGAACACCAACGTCAGTAGTGGTTGAAGCTCCTCAGGTGATTCCAAGGCATTCCAACACTGTGAACTATTGCTTTGGAGTAGCAGATCTCAAGACTGAACAGCATCAGAATCACCGGAAGGCTCAGTTGAACTACAGACTCAACGTGGATGGTCGTAGCTCATTCTGAGCTTCGGATTCAGCAAGTCTGGGATGGGGCCTGAGAATGTGCATTTCTGACAAGTTGTCAGGTGGCAATGATGCTTGTGGTTTACCAACCACACTTTGAGGATGATTGTGCTGGGGGTGCCCGAAACCAGAAACGACAGCTGACAGCCAGACAGTATAGAAGGAGGAGAAAAAGGTGCATAATTTAGTCACAAGAAATAACAAATGATAATAGTTTGGGGCGATGTAACCTGCATCCCACTGCTACTCTCTCACCACAGTTGTCCCTAACGGCAGCAGGACACAGAGGCACAGTGCAATTGGTAGTTGCTCTGATAGCCCAGACCTGATCGACTTAGTACCACAAAACAAGGCTGTTGTTTTCCTAGATTCAAGTTGGGTTGTAAACTTATGAGACTTACAGTGAGGCACAGTGGCTCACGCCTGTAATCCCAGCGATTTGGGAGGCCAAGGCTGGATAATTCCTTGAGGTGGGAAGTTTGAGGTTACAGTTAGTTGTGATCATGCCACTGCACTCCAGCCTGGGCCACAGAGTGAGACTCTGTCTCTAAAAAACAAACAAACAAACAAAAACAAAAAACAACTTAAAAGACTTAGGTCCCAGTTCAAGATTGCCCTGCTGCTGTGTGGCCTTGGGTAAGCCAGTTACCCCTTCATTCTGTGTTTGTTGAATGGGGGTGGTTCTCATACCTGCCACAGTGGGATGATGGCCAATTCGGCAAGCTCAGTGGGACAATGTGTGTGACAGAATTCTGCAAACTGAATGTACACAACACACACATTACTCTGAATTGCTACAATTTGTAATCACAAACTAAAATGTACCATTTATGCATGACAATGCAAAAAGAATACTATAAATGAACTTGTCCTTCTTTATCCTTTCTAGCTAATATCCCCTGCTACTTAATCCTAGCACGTGGGCATTATTTTTGTTATCATCATGGCATCTTAAAATGGAATAAACGGAACTGGAGGCACAGTTTTTTTGTGCTAATTTTTCCTTCCATCCCTTTCAGTGAGGCTGAGGGATTCTCCTCCCCTTCAGCTTGCTCTCCTGTCCTAGACCAGGAATGAGGGATTTACAAGTACAGTCTGCAATAGCTGAAAACCTCAAAGTAAATAAAAATGTTCTCTTCCTCTCAACATGAATTCTTGTAGGGTCACTTGGAAATGGACATGACAAAGCAGGTACCAGTCTCCAAACAATGAAGTTTTGAGGTTTTTCCTTCTGTCTAGGGGAGGGCCTAGAATGTAGAAGTTGGTACAAAGTTGAATTTGTAGTAAACAAAAATGTCTTCCAACAGCATAGGCCAAGATGATTATAAAGTCTATGCTACTCAGGACAGACCTTTAATGAGAATGTGCTCTCTTAGCTATAACAAATCTCAAATCAGATACTAATACATAGATTATTTTGCATGGCTTAGAATGGCTTTTGCTCTTCCATTATGCCATAATTGCTTTGGGCTCAAAGCAGGGCTTTCACACAAATGTAATAGAACCTTCTTCCTTATCTGCACACTGGATAGGCTCTTGTCTCCCGACCAGTCCAACAATTTGGAGTGTGAGACAAACACAGAGCAGAGCAAAAACTCCATAAATGGTCTTGACTCTGGTCCTGGATCCCATGAGCTAGGGGAATGGAGAGGCCTTCCTTTCAACTGAAGCAAGTGGCTTAGCATCGTAGTTCAGAGGTGGGCCCTGAAGCTAGACTCCCAGGGCCACACTGAGTCCAGGCTCTGCCATCTTCTGGACCTCGTCACTCTGGCAGGATGGTTAACTCTCTGCCTCTCAGCTTCCTCCTCTATGAAATGAAGATGGTTCCTATAGCTACCTTGGGGGATTACTGAGGCCACCGAAGAGACAGTCCACATAGAGGGCTTAGCAGAAGTAAGCATCTGAAGTATGAGCCACAACCAGTGACGGCCTCTGTCTGGCATGGTCACCTGGGGTCCAGGTCATCAGGTGCAGGGCGCCCCAAACAGAAGGTGTTGCCTCCAAACAAGGGAAGTTTGTGTCATTAAGGTGACAGAAGAACTTTTTAAACACTGTAACTGTCAAGTATACTATTTACACTTAGGAGACTGTTGATCTACGTTAGATTGTCATTTTCGCTCCTTCTCCCACAAAAGTTTATCGGTCGTCCTTGTCATAGGTTGTCGCTGTCCCTCTAACCACACTGTGGAAATGCAGGCACTCAGTGTGAAAAAGAGCACTTGTTGGGTATCCCTGACACCAATCAGCTTATCTAGAATTACCTTGCATTGCCTAAAATCATGTGTGCATAGTGAATGTTATATAGCACACATGGCAGGTCTGTTTTAACTTAATAGAAGAATAAAGATACAAATACTTTGTTTGGCTGACAGATATTAAATTATTATATGGAGGAAAAAAAGACTGCTTCCCAAGAAACTCACTGCCTAGAAGATGAACAGAAACAGTAACTTCTCAAGAAGCTCTTAAGCAATCTTCTGTGGCAGCTCACCAGAAGGAGAAGGCGGTGTGGCCTAATGGTAAAAAGAACGGGCTTGGGGACTGGGCGGCTTTGTCCCCGGGCATGGCTTAGACATGTTACCTGTTCCTCAGTGAAAACTGTGGGTAAAAAGAGGACCATATGTCTGGCATAAGTCTTAAATGAATTTGTATATGCAAAGTACTTGGAACAGTTCCTGACCCATAAGAAATCACAAATGTTAGTTTCTGTAAGATGGGTTCCAAGGAACTGCTTCTTATTAAGCTGCATTGAAGTTGGAAGGCATAGAATTGTTGCTCCTACCCACATCTTTCACTATTGAATATTCAGTGTCTCCGTTTTTGCTGAGATCTTAACTTTTTAGAATCTGAAATACATAGATGTTAACAACATCCATGTGGAGGAGAAAGAAAGAGAAGGGGGAGAACATTTTTAAAGTCAGAGTTCCAGCAGCATGAAGGACTTTTTTCATAGAGGAAGGATTCTTCATCTAAGATACGGGCTTGTCATCCCTTCGTGTCTCATTCACCTGAAGGTGGGGAATAAAGAGAAGTATAGTATCTCATTATAATTACTCTATTTGCTGGATACCAATCCGGAAGCAAGGGACTTGAGACTTCTACTTACTTTGTGAGCATGTAACTAAAGGATCACTGGATGGAGAAGAATAAAACTTTCAAGAAGAAAAACTAGATGTCCTCAATTTGGAACTCACAAGGTTAGTACTAATTATATGCATCAGTACTCAAAGGTTTAATTCATAACACAGAGAAGATTCTAGGGTGCAAAGAAAGAACCTTGGTTTTTCCTAAACGGAGAAAAAATTTCACACACATGTCGCGAGTGGAGCCCTATGTTCTGTCATAACAAAGTGCAAGAATAATTAATTATAGAAAATAGGTGCTCTGACCTGGGCAGACAGCAAGGCCTCACACCCTCACACCTAACGGAAGAGTTTGATAGTTGATTTTAAGTATCAGTCTCTATGGTAGGACATGCTAGTGCTTATTTAAGAGAAAGAAGCAGGCAAGATAGAACTCAGCAGAATAAAACAAGACAAAGGAGACCAGCAGAGATCCCTGCATATAGGTTTAGATTGTAGTCCCCCCAAATTTATCAGTGATGATGAATAAGGAAAAGGGAAAATTAATGGCATATTTGAAAGCATGCAGCTTATTTAATGACTTAATAATGACTTAATGTGTAAACTCTTAAGATCTTGAGTTAGTTCTTTTTTCTCGTACAGACAAGAGTCTCACTTTATCGCCCTTAGTAGAGTGCCCTGGCATCACACAGCTCACAGCAACCTCCAACTCCTGGGCCTAGGCAATTCTACTGCCTCAGCCTCCCAAGTAGCTGGGACCACAGGCGCCCGCCACAATGCCCAGCTATTTTTTTGTTGCAGTTTGGCCAGGGCCGGGTTCGAACCTGCAACCCTCGGTGTATGGGCCAGCGCCCTACCCACTGAGCCACAGGCACTGCCCCTTGAGTTAGTTCTTTATTGTAAAGTGTCATGTGGTCACAATTATCCTGTATGTAGATGGAAAAATGAGCCAACAAAGATATCGTATGCAGCATGAGAAAATGATACAATATGTATGTATGTTTGGCAAGGGGAAAGAATACAATTGATGCTGACAAGCGATACTAATAAAGTTGAGGTGATTTTGAATATTTCATCATAAATTCATTAGAACGTAAAACTTTACAATTACTAACAGTGGGGCACAAATTGAAATAGACAAACTCAAGACGGCTCAGGTACTAGTCGTATTATGGAATGCCACACAAGAACAGTGTAGATTTTAATAATTCACCTGTTAAAGCTTTAGAAGGCTGGCTGGCAAATACTATGTATGGTGTAGAGAGTATTCAAACCACAAGTGTTCTATCTAGTGCAAAGAGAGAAGAACGGAACATACTGAAGAGGAAGTAAGATATGCTGGGTGATAGGTCTTGCCCTTCAAAAAACCCTTGAGCCTTGGTTCCCTCCTCTGCCTAATAAGAAATGCTGGGCTAGAACTAGATTCTCTCTAAATTCTCTCATCAGCTCTTAAATTGTATGATTGTTTTGATATTAGAATTCTGGTCTGCGACTGGCTTCTCTGAAACTATTAAATTCATGCAAAAATGTAAAAGATCTAGAATAGCCAAAATAATTTTGACAAAACAACAGAGCGGGAGGACTTTACAGGACCCACTTAACATTTGCTATAAAGCTACAGTAATTGAGACAGGATGGTACTAGCATAATAATAAAACATAGATCACTGGAACAGAAAAGAGAGTCCAGAAATGAATGCTTATATTTACTGCTGATTGAAATGTATGTATGTATGTAAGTATGTATTTATTTCACCACTTGGCCATTGGTTGTTGATTGCGTTTTAACAAAAGTGCAAAGGTAATTAAATGAGAAGAGAATAGTATTCTTCAACAAATGGTATTGGAACAATTTTATATCTATATTTAAAAAAATGAACTTTGATGCTTGCCTCACATCATACACAAAAATTCAGTCAAAATAGATTATAGACCCAAATGCAAGAAAGAACTAAAATTATAAAACTCTTAGAAGAAACCATAGGAGAAATTTTTTGTGATGTTGGGTTAGGCAAAGATTTCATAGATATGCAGCAGAAGCATGACCCATAAAAGAAAAATTTGATAAATTTAATCAAAATAAGAATTTTTGCTCTTAAAAGACATTTAAAATATAAAAAGCTATTAAATAGGAAAAATGTTTGCAAATTATGTCTGTAACGTAGGACTTCTGACTAGACTTTATAAAGAACTCCTACAATTTAAAAAATAGAAATACAACCCTAATTAAAAACATGCAAAGGAATTCAATAGACATTTCACCAAAGTGTATATACAAGTAGGTTTGGACATGAAAAGTGATCAACATTCTTAGTCGTTAGAGAATGCAAGTTAAAACTACAATGAGATACCATCACATACCATTAGAATGGCTGTAATGAACAGGCTGACAATAATGAAGTGTTGGTGAGGATGGGAGAAACTCATACAATGCTGGTGGGAATGTAAACTGGCACAACCAGTTTTGTTGATATTGACAGGATTCACCAATACAATGCATGTTTCCCCAGTTTTACATATATTCATTTGTGTGTACTGAGCTCTATGCAACTGCGTCATGCGTAGCTTTGTGTGTCTATCATAAGTCAAGATATAGAACCAGGTGCATCGCTACAAGGAACACTTATGATGTCTTCTTATATCCTCATTTCCCTCCTCCACTATTCTTAGCTCTTGGCAACCGTTAATCTGTTGTTCACTTCTATAACTCTGCCATTTCAAGAACATTATATAAATGGAATCATAATTTAGACAAGTGTTTTGAGATTGGCTGTTTCTGCTCAGCGTGATCATCTAAGCTGTGTGTGCCAGCAGCTTGTTCATTTTCATTGCCAAGTAGTATTCCCTGGTGTGGATGGTTTGTTTAACCACTCACTTATTGAAGCACATCTGAGTTGTTTCCTGGGCTTAGCAGTTACAAATAAAACCACAGTAAATATTAGCTTGGCCACATACACCTGGGCTGGCGAGTTTGAACGTGGCCCAGGCCTGCTAAACAACAATGACAGCTACAACAAAAACATAGCCAGGTGTTGTGATGGCTGCCTGTAGTCCCAGCTACTCGGGAGGCTGAGGCAAGAGAATCACTTAAGCCCAAGAGTTTGAGGTTGCTGTGAGCTGTAACGCCATGGCATACTACCAAGGGTGATAAAGTGAAACTCTGTCTCAAAAAAAAAATGGGCAGCATTTGTAGCTAAGTGGTTAGGGCACCAGCCACATACACTGGGGCTGGCAGGTTTGAACCCAATCTGGGCCTGCTCATACAACGACAACTGCAACAAAAAAGTAGCCAGGCATTGTGGTGGGCGCCTATAGTCCAAGATACCTGGGAGGCTGAGGTAAGAGAATTGTTTAAGCCTAAGAGTTTGAGATTGGTGTGAGCTGTGAGTCACAGCACTCTACCCAAGGTGACAGATCGAGACTCTGTCTAAAAAAAAAAAAAAATATATATATATATATATATACACACACACACACACACACACACACACACATATATATATAGATGCATAGGTTTTTGCATGAATATAATTTTCACTTCTAGAATAGATGCCAAAGTGTACAATTGCTGGGTCTTCTGGTAATTGCATGTTTAGTTTTTTTAGAAACTGCTCAACTTTTTTCTAGAATGGCTCCTTGTTCCATTCCCACGAGCAATATATGAATGATCTGGTCTCCCCTTCTTCTTTGCCAGCATTAAATATTTTCACTATCTCCTAAATTTCAGCCATTCAGATACGTGTGTAGTCATCTCTTACTGTGGTTTTGACTTGCATTTCCTTAGGGCTAATGATATTGAACATCTTTTCATGTACTTATTTTTCATCTTTATATTCTCGGCAATAAAATTTATGTTTAATCTTTGGCCCATTTTCTCTGTGGATTATTAAGTTTTCATAATTGCATTTTGAGAGTCCTTTATATATACTGGATTCTAATCCTTTGGTGGGCATGCACTTAGCAAATATTTTCTTCTCGTTTGTAGCCTGTCTTTTCTACAGGGTCTTTTGCAGAGTGAAAGTTTTATTTTGATGAGATCTAATTTATCAGTTTTTTTTCTTTTATGAATCATGCTTCATCAATCTCCTTTAGGCAATCCTTGACGAAGCAGTAAAATTATGAATTTTTAATGTATTGTGAGAGTGGGTATGTGTCTTTTTAATATTCCATATGACAAAAAATTGGTGGTGATATTATTAAAGGGCATGTTTTTGGTTTCGATATTACACAATGATATAAGCCAAGACGTGGAAGATCCATAGAGATCAGCAAACCAGTATTTGCTGATATTGGCCAGTGTCAGAGATATCACCAAACCTCGCCCACGTGTAAGATCTAGGCAGAGTACAAGACAGATCAGCAAGTTTTAACACTGTATGGAAAGTTCACTAGTATGGCTTCCAAAGACATATCACAACTAATCTTCAAGAAAATGCCACTGCGAGAGTTTTGATGTAATATCAAAGAACATTTGCAATTATGTGAAGAGGCTAATTCTCCTCCTTTTTATCAACTGTAGATCTGTGGGAGAAGAGTTTTTTCACCTACTTCGACCCAAACAGCATAGTACAATCGATAGAAGGCAGAGGCTGGTATGTGACTTTACTTGTCTTTCCTTAAGTCAACTTTAAAGAGATTTGTAGGCTTGGTGCCTGTGGCTCAATGGGCTAAGGCGCCAGCCACGTACACCTGAGCTGATGGGTTCGAATCCAGCCCAGGGCCGCCAAACAATGATGGCCGCAACCAAAAAATGGCCGGGCATTGTGGCGGGGCACCTGTAGTCCCAGCTACTTGGGAGGCAGAGGCAAGAGACTCTCTTGAGCCCAGGAATTGGAGGTTGCTGTGAGCTATGATGCCACAGCGCTCTATCCAGGGTGACAGCTTGAGGCTCTGTCTCAAAAAAAAAAAAAAAGAGATTTGTAATACCATTCTTCTCCTCAAATAATTTTTTGTTTTGGAGAAACAAATTTTATGATGACCCCTTTGGCAATAATTTTTTTCATAAAAACATATTATAATATTTATGTTAACACTTAATGGCTTATTTTCATTTGAATGAATATATACATGTATTTTATGAAATTCTTAGTTTTAACTTGTAATAGTATAGGTATAGTTAGAGCATGCATAAAAATTTTTGTGGAGTCCTCCGTAATTTTTAAGACTACAAAGGGGCCTTGAGACCAAAAAGATGGAGAAACGCTGATCTAGAGCAATACTGTTATTTTGCTATTATTATTATAATTATTATTTTTAGAGACAGAGTCTCACTTTGTTGCCCTTGGTAGTGCTGTGGTGTTATAGCTCACAGTGACCTCCAGCTCTTGGACTTAGGCAATTCTCATGCCTCAGCCTTCAAAGTAGCTGGGACTACAGGTGCCTGCCAAAACGCTCAGCTATTTTTTTTTTTTTTTATTGTTGTTGTTGTTGCAGGTTGGCCGTGGCTGAGTTTGAACCTGCCAGCCTCGGTATATGGGACTGGTGCCCTACTCACTGAGCCACAGGCACCGCCCAGCAATACTGTTATTTTGAAGATGAGAAAACTCTGAGGGAGAAAAATATCATATAACTTGCCCAAAGTCACTTGGCTAGTTAGAAGCATCTTTATAATATTTTTAATATTTTCTTTGCTGGTATAGTAAATTATAATCTACATTTATCTTCACTGTAAACTTGTAGTAATCACTTTTTTTTTTTTGGTAGAGACAGAATCTCACTTTTTTGCCCTCGGTAGAGTGCTGTAGTGTCACAGCTCACAGCAACCTCCAGCTCTTGAGCTTAGGTGATTCTCTTGCCTCAGCCTCCTGAGTAGCTGGGACTACAGGTGGTCACCACAACGCCCGGCTATTAGTAATCACTTTTTTGAAAGAGATAGTTGTAGTTTTAACCTACATTAACTTTGACATAATGATTCCTTTAGTTAAAATAGCTACAATAAACACCTTAATGGCAGACAGTGGCATGGTTTAACACAGACGCAGCCGAACATTTTGTTTCCATAACTGTGCAGAAGTTCTCCAGATGGAAGGTCAGTACACAGGGATTCTTATCACTTAGCTGTTAGGACAAGACCTGGAAGAAAGATATTCATCCAATTGAGTGGATTATCTATTACATGCATCAGTTAAAAACTGACTATTATTTTCATCTAAAAAAGAAGTGTGTGTGGGATGAACTTCAATGAAGTGAAGCCTAGTATCCACAAACATTTTGTACAAAAATGAAATATTTTTGAAAGACTGAAAAAAAATAATGGTGTTTTACACTTCTCCCAGATGTTAAAATGATATTCCTCTTTCTTATCAAAATTAGAAACAAAGCTGGTTAGCCACAGGTAGAAGACAGAAACTGGACCTGTACCTTTCACCATTTGCAAAAATTGACTGTCATTAAGACATGCAAAAAAATTCTAGCAGAAAGTGTGGTAAATACTCTTGATGATTTTGGCTTGGGAAAAGATTTTATGAAGACACCCGTGGCAATTGTAGCAATACCAAAAATAAATAAATGGGACATGATCAAGCTAAAAAGTTTGTGCACAGCTAAGGACATAATAATTAAAGCAAACAGAAAACCTTCAAAATGGGAGAAGATATTTGGATGCTATGAATCTGACAAAGGGCTACTAACTAGAATCTACAGGGAACTCAAACTATTCAACAAGGAAAGAGCAATGATTTCATTTGTAAGTGGGTAATGGACATGAACAAAACCTTCTCAGAAAAAGATGAATGGCCAAAAAACACATGAAAAAATGCTCATTGTCCCTAATCATCAGAGAAATGTAGATCAAAACCACTGCAAGGTATCAGCTAACCCCAGTGAGAATGAATGGCCCATATCACAAAGTCCCAAAGCCTCAGATGCTGCTGGATGTGGAGAGAAGGGAACGCTTTTATACTGCTGGTGGGACTGCAAACTAATATAGCTTCGTTGGAAAGAAGTATGGAGAATCCTCAAAGAGCTAAAGTAAACCTTCCATTCGATTCCACAATCCCATTACTAGGTATCTACCCAGAAGTAAAACATCATTTTACCATAAGGGCATTTGCATTAGAATGTTTATTGAAGCCCATCATCTATAATCATCAGAGAAATGCAAATCAAAACCACTTTGAGATATCACCTAACACCATTGAGAATGGTCCACATCACTAGGTCCCAAAACAACATATACTGGCATGGGTGTAGAGAGAAGGGTGAACACTCTTGTACTGGTGGTGCTGACTGCAAAGTGGTACAGCCTCCATGGAAAGAAGTATGGAGATTCCTCAAAGAACTAAAAGTAGACCAACCATTTGATCCCACAATTCCACTACTAGGCATCTACCCAGAAGAACAAAAATAATTTTACCATAAAGGCATTTGCACAAGACAAGTTCAATTGACAACCACCATGATGTAGAATCAACCAAAGTGCCCATCAACACATGAATGAGTTAATAAACTGTGGTATATGTAAGCCATGAAATACTATTCAGCCATAATAAGATGGAGACTTTACATCATTGTATTTACCTGATGGAGTTGAAGTACATTCTCCTTAGAAAAGTATCATAAGAATGGAAAAGCAAAAGTATCCAATGTACTCAATACTAATATGATATCAATAAATAACTAAATACCTACATGGGAGAAAAACACAATGAAATTCAAAGGGGAGAGAAAGAAGAGGGAAGAAGGGGCATCGGTAAGCTGTCACCCAGTGGGCACAATGCAAAAATGTATAGCACACCCACTGGATGAGAGCCTCAACTACAACTTGGGTTTCACCTTGGATTTACAAATGCAAACAGCATAACCTAAACGTTTTTACCCTCATACTAATCTGAAATTAAAAAAAAATAGTAAGTATAACCGTAAAAAAAAAAAAAAGAAAAAGAAAGCTCCCAAAACAAGCTAAAAGACAAAGAAAAGAAAAAATTAAAAAGATTATTTTATTTCTTGGAAAACCATTGTTTTATTTAAAAAATTAAACCTACGCATTTAGGTACAAAACTTTATATATCAACTTTGGGCTGAATTCAGACAACATCACATTATAAATTAAATAAGTCAAAAAAGCAGTCATACCAGTCTTTTCACCTAAAATGTTTCAGCTAGATTACATAAATATTTCTGAAGAGACACCTGCCATTCTAGCATCCCAGATATATATTTCCACCCTCTGGTTTTTTTTTTTTTTTTTATTGTTGTTGTTGCAGTTTATCCAGGGTCAGGTTTGAACCCACCACCCTCAGTATATGGGGCCAGAGCCCTACTCACTGAGCCAGAGGTGCTGCCCCCAGATATTTCCAAAAAGCTACAGACATCAGCTTCATTGATATTCCTTGACATCAACAAAGTTGTGGCCATACACCCGTCACCTCAGTCTTCATCTACTTCTGGCTAGTAGAAGGGCTGAGTTTGGATACTGGCTTCTGCATTTTTCATTCTGATCCTATGCCAAAAAAAAAAAAAAAAAGAAAAAAAGAAAAAAGAAAAAAAAAGAAGGAAGTGGAAACTGGATGGGAATTCCTACATGTGTCTTCAAAACTGTTGTATTTGGAAAAAGTATCATTTTTTAGCCTCGATGCACAGGCTCATCTTAATCTCATTCTGAAACATTGAAAGCTCTTCAAATAGAAGATGAAAATAGTGGGGAGTGCTGGAAGATGGCGGCGGAGATGGTCCCGTAGCCCATCTCTCCCAGGTCAGCAGGTGAAAGGGTGGGAGCTCTGGATCTTTCCCTGTGTGAACTATTGGAGTGGATGGGCAGCTGGTGAGACACAGAGATGGGGAGGATTGGCGTGTTTGAAATATAGTTCTTAACCATGGAAACTGTTGCAGACCGTTTCCCCCTGCCCGGTGGAGGGACAGCCGGCCCCTCCCACAGGGAGGACAGCAGGTCCCAACCCACAAGCTCTAATCAGAGAAAATTCCACTGAAGCGTGGAACTCAGAGTTTGACAATCAGAAAGGGGCGCTGCTGGGAAGCACGGAGACCTGGGCAGCCCCAGCGTGAGCCGAGGGGTCCGGACTTTGCCGGACTAACACATTGGAATGTCCAAAATGGCAAGCGCCTTTTTCCCAGATCAATGAGAGAGAAAGAATGGGTGACCAGCCAGCGTTACACTAGGCAGGAACCATAGTGAAGCCGGAGAGGGGTGGAAAAGACGCTTTGAGCTGTGGAAGCTGTGGAAGTTGGGGAGGAGGGCCCCCGGGCACTTCAGCTGGAGAATAACTGAAGTTCAAGTTCCCACCAACAGCCTCGCAAAGCCCCCTCCCCTCCAGCCTTCACGGTGGCTGGGAGCAGCTGCGAGCCGCGGCCATAGCACCGCTGCCCTGGGTGCTGCTGCAGTCACTCCGAAGCCACCGTCCCGTGAATAGTGACACACTGCCATGGCCCCCGAGATCTGCAGCGACCGTGAGGCCCCTCCCCTGCAGGTGCCATGAGCCCTGCTCCCACACTCCCCTCTCACAGCAGATCGTTGTTGCCGGACTGGACTGCAATTCTATATACATATAAGAATAATAATATTTTTGAGATTTTTTTTTCTTTTCTTCTTCTTTTTTTGATTCAGTTCACCACCCCCTGCCCAGGATTGGAAGTCTAGAACTCCAACGCATCCACAATCCAGACTGAATGCATTTACAATTGGACTGGAACTCTTGAACTGTGCAGGCTACAGTCACCACACCAGTACCTTGGTGGAGGGCTGGTCAACCACAACTGTAGAAGTCTCCAGTCCAATCTCATTCTCCTGCTCATATAGCTAAAAACTGAAAAACAAACATGGGGCAGAACCAGCGCAAAAACTCTGGCAACACGAATAAACAGAATGGTGCAACTCCCCCCCAAAATGACAAACCCTCCAATCCAGACTATCCCAGCAACAAACAGATGGCGGAGATGTCTGAAATCGAATTTAGAATCTGGATAGCAAACAAGATTAATAAAATAGAGGAAAAGTTGGATTTAGAAATTCAGGAAGCATTTCAAAAATTGTCTCATGAAGTCAAGGAATTCAAAGACCAAATGACCAAAGATTTTGACACATTGAGACAAGAAGTTACAGCCCTCAAAGATCTGAGAAACACAGTAGAATCCCTCAGCAACAAAATGGAGCAAGCAGAAGAAAGGATTTCTGACACTGAAGACAAAGCTTTCGAATGCTCCCAAATCTACAAAGAGGAATAAAAATGGAAAGCAAAACCAGATCATTCTCTCAGACAGCTCTGGGATAACTCGAAGAAAACCAATCACCTTATAGCAGGGGTCCTCAAACTTTTTAAACAGGGGACCAGTTCACTGTCCCTCAGACCGTTGGCAGGCCAGACTACAGTTTTAAAAAAAAACTATGAACAAATTCCTATACACACTGCACATATCTTATTTTGAAGTAAAAAAACAAAATGGGAACAAATACAAAATATAAAATGAAGAGCAAATAAAGTTAAATCAACAAACTTACCAGTATTTCAATGGGAACTATTGGCCTGCTTTTGGCTAATGAGAAGGTTAATGTCCAGTTCCATATTTGTCACTGCTAGTCGTAACAAGTGATGGAAGTGTGCATCAGTTAGTCTAGATTTGGTTGGAGATTTCAGATGTTTCATTCTGGAAAAAATCTGTTCACAGACATAAGTGCTGCCAAAGATAGTTGCCATTTTGAGTGGATGGTTACTGAGATTAGGATAC
>CAUYON010088111.1:0-16009 GCA_963573935.1 Arctocebus calabarensis
AGGTGGGGAGCACCGTGCCCGCCGTGAGGATGGGCTGCCAGGCGGGAAGCCGCTGCTGTTTGAAGGCCGTGTTATCCGGCCTCCGCGTCTTGGCGGTGCCCCCGGGAGCGCACGGCGGCCCGCCGTCCACCTCGTCCTTCGTGTTATAGTTCATCGCCATCGACACCCGGGGCGCGGCTCTAAGACGCGCAGGTGGACCGTCCAGGGGACCCGCCTGCCGACCGTCTTTTTTTCTTTTTTAGACTACAAAGCCTAGACATGTTTACACAGAGTCTGCTTAGGATCACATAAAAAGAGGAATCCTGTTTTCAGACCAGCAATCTGTGTAGGCCGTCATCTCAAAGTGAGCCCATTTTGGTCTCCCACCAGAAACCCACAAGTAACTCTATGTTTCCTTCTGTAGTTGGCAGACATTAGCTAGACTCATTTCTTCTTGATCTCCAATAAAATCTTTGAACTCCTACCTCAATGAAGAAAATTCCCAGATTTTCATTGTTTTCAGATATTCTCAGTAATTTTTAACAGCCCCCTAAGCCAAAAGAAATACCTAGCAATTCTTAAAATGTAGCTTTGGCCAAGCCATTTAATAAATATTTATGTCCTCACACCTTCATAGTGTTTGAAAACATAATAAAATTAAAATGAAAGAACATTAATATTTTATCTTATTCTTACATAATTATTTAATTAGTTTAGCTAAATAGGTTGAACACTGTACAACTTCTCAGACTGGGATCATATTCGACATCGTCTGTCTCACTTGCTGGTTCACATTCCACATTGATTTTCCCATGGTTCTTGCTTTTCATCATAACAACCTCCAAAACTCCAGCTTCACAAGTACATGAAGTAATCAAAGTAAGGTAGCACAATGGAAGGCTAAAACCATAAACTACCTAAAGCTAATAGTTTGTTCAGTGCTTAACAGATGTTAAATATCATTGTGTTTCTCTCAAAATCTTAAAATATCCTTCGGTACCCCTATGCATTCACGGCAGCACCCAGGGCCTGTTCATACCTAGTTAGGGAGCTCTAACTCTAGTTGCTTCGCTTCCAAACGTCTCAGAAAAGTTTGTCTTTATCTTGATTACAGACTCTGAGTAAATAGGCAATAATATCTTAGAGATGTAAAATGAAAATCATATATTTTGATGTCATCTTCTGCAGTAATAAATTTGTATAGTTTTACTCATGCATTTTGATTTGTATGCAGTATGTTATTCTATAATTTTAAATTTTATAAGCTTTAAGTCATCAGTTTTCTGTCAATTAGGCTTTAAATATATAACAAGAAAGCAAATGATTTGCAAAGACACAAAATATTTATATATATATATATATTTTTTTTTTTTTGTAGAGAAAGAGTCTCACTTTATCATCCTTGGTAGAGTGCCGTGGCATCACACAGCTCAAAGCAACCTCCAACTCCTGGGCTTAGTCGATTCTCTTCCCTCAGCCTCCCGAATAGCTGGGACTACAGGTGCCCACCACAACGCCCAGCTATTTTTCTGTTTTGCAGTTCAGCCAAGGCTGGGTTTGAACCCGCCACTTTCGGCATATGGGGCCAGTGCCCTACTCGCTGAGCCACAGGTGCCGCCGTTTATATATATATTTTTAAACATACAACTTTTTTACCAAGAGCTATTTATGCAATAGTTCAGCAGAAATACTATTCTTTTTCAAAAGATTTCTGATTTTGTTTTTATATTGACCCTGAAATTTTGGTAACTACTATTTGAACAGAGCGGGAAAGGCAAAGGTAGGACTCATTGTTCTCTATAACTCATACTATCAAGCAGGGGAAATAAGGCACTTTATTGTATGTTCTTGAAAGAGAAACAATGACATCCAAAGATTGAGGAACCTGTCCATGGTCCTGTCACCACATGGCTAATCACAGGTAAGCTCTTAGTACTGCAAAATCTTTTTAATAATTTTATTGTAGAAAGTTTTTGCTAAGAAAGACTATCCTTTGAGGAGGAAAACAAGTTTGGCTCATCAGGTGACAATAGTAGGTTTGTACCAGTCCAGTTACACATGGCCATTATAGCCAAGTTAATTCATCCATATCCACTCAACTCAACACAAATTAGACTAACCGAATGTTTAGAGAAGATAAGGTCCCCACTTTTGGAGAACCTACACTGCAATAAACATAAGGAGAAGCTAACTAATTCCAAAAGCTAAATGGCCTTGGAAAATATTGCCAGATTGGGTGTCATGTGGAAGATAAGTCTTATAATATTCTAGAGAAAAAGAAGAAACTGTAGATATTATCTTATGAAGGAAATGAGATTTGAATTTGCCTTTGAAGAATGGGTAAAATGTTTATAGATAGAAATGAATTAATTGGGCATGGAGAAGAGAGAAAGTTGTGCTTGAAAATATACGTATCACATTGAAAGGAACAAAAACAACACCATCTTGCAAAGACCAACGCCATTTTAGGAAACTGTTTTCGCAGTTTCAATCCCAAACACAATTTTGACTCCAAACAGAGATAAGTTTCACTTTCTCAGAAATCAGGCGATTATCCCCTTTGCCTATCCACAGGCTGTCAGCTTATCAAATGGGCGTCACCCTGCAGCCTACCAGGGACACTAGAGACTAACCCCGCCTGTCCCTAGAAGTCTATAAAAAGTTCCCTCTCCCTTAGAACAGGGCCTTCAGCTCCATCTCGCTGCACGGAGATTCTGGAGGTCCAAGCATGCGCTCTTGAATAAAGCTGCCCTCTTGCTTTTGAATTGGAAGATTGGCTCCTTGGATGTCTCTGGGAACTCAGGACAGGGCGTAATAACATCCAAGGATAAAAGAATGCATCCTGAGAAATAGAATAAGAAGAAAAAGACTAGACTGAAAAAGACCTTATTATGGTCTGTCTCTAGCAGGCACTAAAGAAATAATTTTAACATTTTCACTTGAGAAGTGACATAAAAAGAGCTTTGTACAGGGCAACGCCTGTGGCTCACTGAGTAGGGTACCAGGCCCATATCCCAAGGGTGGTGGATTTGAACCTGGCCCAGCCAAACTGCAACAAAAAAGTAGCCAGGCATTGTGGCGGGTGCCTGTAGTCCCAGCTACTCAGGAGGCTGAGGCAAGAGAATCTCCTAAGCCCAAGAGCTGGAGGTTGCTGTGAGCTGTGATGCTACAGCACTCTACCAAGGGCAACAAAGTGAGATGCTGTCTCTAAAAAAAAAGAGAGAGAGAGAGCTTTGTACAGGTCAAGAAAATCTACTCATTCATCTATGCAGCCCATTATTCCCAAGACATAAACCAGCAGACAGACTGCCTCATGCCCAGGAAACCAGTTGCATAGCATTAAAACTAAGGTATATGGCTTCTTTTTGTTCTTCCCCCTCTATACACACACACTTTCTATATTATCCAAAATTTAGGGCACACCTGCTATAAACTATCTGCAGATTGTATTGTCCAAGGATGTAATCCCAGTCACTAAGTCCATCACCTCCCTGTCTCACTTTACTATTTGTCTGAATTGGCCAAAGCATATCAGTCTGTAATAGACCAGTCAATAGGAGGAAATGTTAATATTTACAGAAACTTTTTTAAAAATGAAACCCTCAAATAATGTAATAAGTGTCACTAGTATGTCAGGGTCAGTGGTATGTCTTGTAATTAACAAACAGATCCATAAATTCTTCATTTGGTGTCCTAAGACAGTGACTTGGTAGATTCAGTAGAAAAGATTCTAAACCAGGATGGTCAAAAAAATAAATAAAATCATTCCGCCTTGACTCATGTCAATAGAGTGTGCTCTTGTGCTCAATCTCACATATTCTCTTTTTTGATCAGAGAAAGAGTTTGGCTTGCTGCCTTTTTTTCAATAACTGGGAAGATGCTCTTCATCTTCACAGAATGAAAAGATTGGCACTCTATTTCTTGACAGTTTGTGGCCTAGGGGACGTACCCATGATGAAGCACGTGAAGCCAGATTCTGGAAGTATTAGAGGCAGGGAAGAGATGGGGAAAGAGAGATGGAAGTGTGAATATTGAAATTTGTCAAGGTCACTCTTGTATATCCAGGGGGTCAAAGAACAATCCAGGACAAAGACTGGCCAAGAGCAGTGAAGTCGCAGTAGCTGCAACCATTGGACTTGAGTGGTACTAAGGAGTGTGATGGGAAGAGCAGCAGCTTACCTGTGAAAAATAATAAAAGACAGTTTCACGCATTAACTTATTCCTTATGACACAGGGGACGGCATTTGATTCATCAATTAATGACAGCTTAATGACTGGGATCAGCGATAACCACAACTGAGGGTTCTCACTGCTGAAGCATAATGAAAAATCAAGTTATTCCCTAGATTTCTTTCCTTTTTTTAATTTTTATTAAATCATAATTGTCTACATTGCTGCAATCATGGGGCACAATGGGCTGACTTCGTATACAATCTGAGATATTTTCATTGAACTATTTAACATAGCCTTCATGGCCTTTTAATCACTATATGAAGACATTTATATTCTACATTTAATAACTTTCACTTGTACCCTTGTAAGATGCACCGTAAGTGTGATTCCACCAATCACCCTCCCTCCACCCATCCTTACCCCTCCTCTTCCCTCCCTTGCCCCTTTCCCCATTTCTTATGCTATAACTGGGTTTTAGCCTTCATATGAAAGCTATAGATTAGCTTCATAGTAGGGCTATTCCCCCAGATTTCTTATACACACTGTACATTGTTATAAGGTAATAGCCCCTATTTGCAAAATCATTTAAAAGTACCTCAAAAAGTGGCTTAGATAATTTGGGGTAGAAATCCAATGCCCCATCCAAATATCACAATTAATTATTTCTAAAATATTTTCTTAACAAGATAACTAAATTATTCTGAAAATCTAAATTGCATTAAAGCCACCAAAAGGAAGCGCTTGACTTACTCTCTCATTGCTCCTTCATTTTTCTTAGTTTGCATGGCGCTTGTATTTTCTGGAGGTTATGTAATGAACCACAATAAAATTAATTGTTTCTATGCTGATGAGGTCATAGATTTCCAGTGTCCTTGAGTCCCAATTATTGCAGCAGATTTTCTTCCTCAGTTGTTCCCTGTTCTATTTGGTGTCCTATTTCAAAAACAAACATTTTTGCTTTTCACTATTTGCTTTTCATTGGAAGCTTTCTATCAGCCAAAAAAAAAAAAAACTTCAGTACTTTATTCTTATTATATTATAAAAAAGACATAATATAATTTCTGTGCCTTCCTGACAAATTTAAAAATAAGTCAATATAAATCAGTAATAGGTAGTATCAATTTATAAAAAAGATTGTATTATAATATTACTCATATTATAGAAGAATAAATAAACATGAGCACTGGCAAAGCTAGATTGTTATTCATGTTCTTTGGGCTATAGCATCAAAAATAGGAGTAGCTGATATTAGATTATAGAAAGGGCCAACATTCTAAAAACAATGCTAGAAAAAGTCTTTTTCCAAGGTATTGGTCCCCAGTTTCCGAGATACAAAATAGATACATTCCTTTTGGGTGAATTGACAATTTGGAATAAGTTATTAGGGTTTTCATGCTTGAATGAAAATGTATACAAATAGAAATATTTCACATGTATCACTAATTATTTATTAGAAATTTAAATTGTATGAACACAGATCTTTTATATTTTATTTTTGTTGTACCTGCAGCTGATTCATATCAAACAAGGCAAAAATAGAAAATCTTTTCTCAATAAAAACATTCTTTCTATTAAACATTAATAACATAAGTTATTTCATGTTTATTACTTGTATAATGCAATTTCCTATTAAAACAGGAATCCATATCGAGGGTGGAGTTCATTTTCTGTTTTTAAGCATGGTAATTGCCTCCACTATGATTCTTATCTAAAGACTGGGAGATAATAGCTTCTTGCAGAAAACACAATGACTATTTCTGATCTTGTCGAGAAAAATAATAAAAGACAGTTTCACACATTGCTATTCCTTCTTTCAAAAGCAATTATTAACTAATATTTTATGCTAGTCAATATGCTAGATATTGTGAAGAGAGAGTAACAGAAAAGGTAATCTTTCTCTTCAAAGATCCACGAATTGAGTTTAAAAAAAAAAAAACCCAAACCAAAAACCAAACAAACAAAAACCCTGGTACATTTTAGAATAGTTAGAATGGTAGGTGTAATACTACAGACACGCACAGGATACAGAAGGCACCTAATACAAACTTAGGAAAAAAGAAGTTTAAACACTTTCTTGGTGGTGCTGTCTGAGCTGACCTTTAAAAACATGTAGCAGGGGTCCTCAAACTACGGCCCGTGGGCCACATGCATTGGTATGAATTGTATTTGTTCCCGTTTTGTTTTTTACTTCAAAATAAGGTATGTGCAGTGTGCATAGGAATTTGTTCATAGTTTTTTTTTTTTAAACTATGGTCCAGCCCTCCAGTGGTTTGAGGGACAGTGAATTGACCCCCTGTTTAAAAAGTTTGAGGACGCCTGATTAGTGCTTTGAAGACAGCGGAGTTTATGAAAACGTTGTCTAGGCAGGGGGTTAGCCAAAGTAAGAGCACAAAATTGAGAAACAGCAGGTATGCATTAAAAAGTACAAGGAGTGCAGGGCTCTGCGAGTGTCCAGTTAAAGCAGAGTATGGCTTGGTGGATTATGATAATGAGAAGTGGACAGATTCCAGTTCACAAAGACCCTCGAATATGGAGCTCGTGGAGGAGTCATGGTTGAGTCTTAGGAAGATAATTTAAACTATAGATTTAGAGACCCAAGATTGTTATCAGGGAAAATAGGAGACATGATGAGTAAACAAGAAAAGATAAGAAGCCCTTAACCAGTGTTATAGAAGCCAGACCCCATTTTTAAATTCTGTCTCTTACACAACAGGCTGATCTCCCTATGCATCAGTCTCTTTATCTGTGAAGTTGGCATAATGATGCTTACAAGAATTATACACCATCATCCTATTATGCATTTGGAGACTGACGATCAAAACAAGGATGCATTAGGAGACATACGTTAGACAAATACAGAAGTTAAGTGGTCATGACATAGCCACTAATTTAACACAGGAACTGAGAGAGGGATGAGGTTTAAGAATGACCCCATGTTTCAGCTTTGAAGATTATCAACTGATATAAAGACCACAGAAAGAAAAAATGTCTATTTCTTATGATTGAATATTAAATAGATCCAACAAGCAGTTGGATTTAGGATCTGAGTTCCAAAGAGAGAGTGGTGAAGCCCTAATGATGAAGACTGACAATGGTATGGTAGGTTGAAGAATAGCAAGCATCCCCCAAAGATTTCCACATCCCAATCCCTGCAAACTGTGCATATGTGACCTTATGTGCTAAAGGGAATTTATAGATGTAATTAAGGTAAGGAATTTGAGATGGAGAGGTTTCTGTGGATTATCTTGATGGCCCAGTGTGATCACAGGATATTTACCAGAAGAATGCAGGAGGAATCAGATAACAGGACTAGAGATTTGAGTGACTGCACTTTGAAGTGGGAGAGAGGAGCCACAAGCCAAGAAATATAGGTGGCTGCTAGAAGCTGGACAAGCTTCTCCTGTGGCCTCAAGAAAGAGCTAGACCTTCCAACATCTCGATCTTAGTTCAGTAAAATTGATTTTGTACTTCAGACCTTCCAAACCATAAGAGCTTAACTTTGTGCTATTCCAAACCACTAAGTTTGTGGTAAATTGTTACAGGAGCAATAGGAAATTAATACCCAAGGAGAGTGTCATGAAAATAGAAACAAACAAAAAGACTTGAACTCACCCTAACATTTAAACAAGATAGTTCTCAGAGAGAGAGAAAGTCAGGTCAGACAAGAACTAAGAAGAATCAGAAGAATGTCATGTCAAATAATTCAGTAATGGACGACACAACAGTTAAACATGATGAACTCATCCTACCATAACTTTTTTAAATGGAAAATATTCATTGAATTTGGCAAGAGTCTTTGGAAAACAGGAACGAAGCACTAGATCAGTGTTTTTCAATTTTTTTTTAATCTCATGGCATATTTGAACCTATAGTTAAACTTCCTTCCATAGCACACTTAAATTATGTTAATCAAAAAAAGTTAAAAAGAAAAGAGAATGTACTTATTGTGCTTTGAACGTCTTTCAGAATTAATTTAATTAATGATCTTTAAAAATGTTCACGGCACATTTGTGATCCTCTCGAGGCACATCAGTATACTGCAGCACACCGGTGGAAAATCACTGCCCTGGAGTATACAGAGGTGCTTAGAAAAAGACATTAAGGCAGCAACAACAAAAGCAAGGGAAGGAGAAAGGTCCCAGACATGCAAAGTTAACTATGAAAGAAGAAGAGATAGATATCTTGAAGATACTAGTACTGTCATTCCTCAGTCCCAGTGGAGGATTGGTTCCACGACTCCCAGGGATAATGAAACTCACAGATGTCAAGTTCCTACATGACATGACATAGTATTTGTATATAACCTATGCTCAGCCTCTCAATTTATCTAAACAATCTTTAGATAACTTGCTATACCTAATACAGTGTAGATATTGTTTAGGGAATAATTACAAGGAAAAAAGTCTGTAAATGTTCAGTACAGACACAACCTTCCTTTGAGGGATTTTTAAATATTTTCAATCCTCATTTGGTTGAATCCGTGAAGGAGGAACCCATGGATGTGAGGGACAACTGTCTTAGTGAACATCTCTGGAGTAAAACAGGAAGTACTGAACCAAGATCAAGGCACTGTACTGGTTCAACTGGCTCAATCGCTAGTTGCAGGAAAGTGAGCAGTAGTTGCAGTTGCTAAGTTTTACTTATAGCTTTTTTCAATGCATTTTCAAGCAATAAAAATGTAAGGAAATATTAGATGAAGAAAAAAGTTAAACAAGGGGACATAAAAAAGATAAAAGATGACAAATAATCATAGAAGTATCCTGAAGAATTAATGGAAGAAATAGTATAGGAAGTTTTTAGGGAAAAAGGCTAGCAGGAGGAGAAGAGATTAAAAGTAATTAATTCTGTTTTGAAAAAGAAAAAATAAACATTAAAATATAATCCAGCTAATTGATACATTAGTCTTTAGTTTTATTTATTTATTTATTTACTTACTTATTTATTTATTTTTTAGAGACAGAGTCACTTTGTCACCCTCGGTAGAGTGCCTTGGCATCACAGCTCACAGCAACCTCCAACTCTTGGGCTTAGACAGTTCTCTTGCCTCAGCCTCCTGAGTAGCTGGGACTACAGGTGCTTGCCACAATGCCTGGCTATTTTTGTTTGTTGCACTTTGATGGGTGCCAGGTTTGAGCCCGCCACTCTCAGTACATGGGGCCGGTACCCTACCCACTGAGCCACAGATGCCACCCCTAGTCTTTAGTTTTTATTGATGATAAACCAAAAGTAGACATAGACTACATGAGTAATGTCGGGTGCAGGGTAGATATTTTCCCATTGCACCTTCAACTTTTATAATGTTGGCATTTCCTTCTGTATTTCATGCAAAGGTATTTCCCATGCCATTGTGAATCATTCTACCCTGGAATAAAACTTTGTGACTTAGGTTTCATGGAGAATTTTAGATTATAAGGTGAGTCAATGTTCATATGCTTGCCCAAGTACTCTACATATAAAAACTATACTTTGACTACCAAATCTCTTTAAGCATCAAAAATACCAAGTCTTGCCATAGCAATTGATAGTACTAAACAAAAAGTATAGCAACCAAGAAAATGATAAGTCTCTTTACATAAACTTTGATTGACATAATGAATCTCTGCATTATAAATGCACCACATTGAAGGTGATAGGGGAGAGTTTAACTAAGTAATAGGAAAATGATGTCACTTGACTGAAATCAGTAAGACTAAAGCCAAAAAGAATGATATGTAAGCATAGGATGCTAAATAATAAATTTTTTTCTTATAGGAATGTCATGTAACAATTCACATATATACCAGAGTTGAAACTGTAATTGAACAAACAGTAGATAAATAGGATGCAAGATTCTCACTATCAGAGAAAGAAATTACAAGTCAGCAGTGGTGAAATTCACTGTAAACCTTGTGGTACTAGACTGGAGGCAGACAGATTGGTTTGAACTCATGCTTAATATCCAGCAGGTAGATAAAAGCAGATACATAGTGTGTGTACTGCACTCTCTAGCTCTACCCACAGAGAGGCAGTCTGGAGCAGGGGTCTTCAAAATGTGGCCCGAAGGCCACATGCAGCCCCCTGAGGACATTTGTCAGGTCCACAGGGTGTTTTTGCTGCAGGTGTCAGTCCTGCTTAGCAGCCGACTCATCCCGGGCGCAGTGCGCATGTGTGGAATGTGCGCTGCACTCTCTGACTCCCCTCCTTCTCTCTGTTTCTTGACTCCTCCTCTCAGTCTCAGGTGAGACTGAGACTTGTGATAGGAGGAGTTTCAAGCTTGCCTGTGTAGAGCCTGCTGCTGCCTGAGGACTGAGGTAAGAAAACGTTAGGATTTTTTTTTTTAAGTTACGCGGTCTATTTTTTTTAATTTTGCAGTTGGTAGAGCCTTTTTTTGCGGTTAAGGGGGGCCTTTTTTCTGAAGTTAGGAGATCTTTTTTTTGCAGATAGGGGGCACCTTTTTTTTCATTTTAAATATTGTATTTGAATTTATTCCCTTTTTTTTCTTTCTTTCTTTTTTTTTCTTTTGTTTTGCATTTTTGGGCCAGGAGTGGGTTTGAACCCACCACCTCCAGTATATGGGGCTGGCGCCCTACTCCTTTGAGCCACAGGCACCACCCCATTTCAAAATAAGATATGTGCAGTGTGCATAGGAATTTGTTCATAGTTTTTTTTTTTTAAACTATAGTCCAGGCCTCAAATGGTCTGAGCAACAGTTAACTGACTGCTATTTAAAAAGTTTGAGGACCCCTGATCTGGAGCAATGACACCCAACTGCAATAAGCACACTCAGTACCCAGATCTTGGTTTCTAAATACAAGTGAAAATAAATGGAACTGGGGAGAAACTTGGAGAAATAGCTACATCTAAGGCTGGTACAGAAAAATATTTGATGACCCTGAAATATCTTGTAATACTAAAAAGTAAAGAAGCACTAACAAGGAAAATAAATAAACAGGGGGCATTTTTGTCAAAAGGACACCAGAGGCAACTTAAATGACATCCCAAAGACCAAATTTGAAAGTTTGAACAAAATAATGTATTACTGAGCTATAACCCAAAGTATAACATTAATACTCATAAACCATATTAACACAGATAAATTATCTAAAAAATAATTAAATGGATAGAAGATATAAATATTACATAAAAATTCCAAATAGCACATGGGGATACTCTCCTCTCCATGAAACGGATCTTAATCCCCATTCCCACCACCACCACAGAAACCTACTTGTTGAATATGAGCTAGACTTGGTGACCCACTTCCAAAGAATGGAGTTTGAAAAGGGAAGAATTGTAAACTCACAGGGGAGAAAGCCAGCAGATTTCATCTTATCCAAGGGACTAGGGTTAGCAACATCATTAGTGATAATTCATGGCACCATGTCTTTTTTATATGATGTGATGGAGAGGGCATGTGACCTCTGTAGTATCTGTGCCCCCAAACCATAACCCCTACAATAATGTGGGTGCAGACAATTAGGTTACATTGTTTGCATTTATTAGGTAAGGTCCCTGTTGTAGATGTGCCATATTCCACTACATTGTGCCTATTAGGTGAGAGCTCACCAATCCTCATCTCTCCTCTCCTCTGCTGCCTCCCTTTTCTCCCCTGCCCCCAAATAAAGTTTAACTGTGTTTTTCTCTCATGTGGGTGTGTATTTGTCCACTGGTTACATATCAGTATTGTGTATATTGGATACTTGCTTTTCCATTCTTGTGTTACTTTACTAAATAGAATGTTTTCTAACTCCATCCATGTTAATACAAAAAATGTAAAGTCTCCATCTTTTTAATGGCTGAATAGTATTTCATGGCATGTGCCACAGTTTCTTAATCCATTTATGAGTTGATAGGCACTTTATACCACATCTAGGCAATTGTGAGCTGAGCTGCAATAAACATTCTAATGCAAAAGTCCTTTTGGTGAAATGATGTTTTTTCTTCCAAGTAGATACTGAGTAATGCGATTGCAGGATCAGATGGAGGTCTGCTTTCACTTCTCAGGATTCTCCACATGGAAAGAAGTAATTTCTACCTTAACTAATTTATGCTTGATGCCTAGTACAGAGCTTAGCCCAGAACCAATGCTCAATGAATAGTTGATTAATGAATAAAGAAATATTCAATATAATTTTATTTTTATTGGTATTTAATGCATAAGATCAGATCCCAAATCCTTTGGGTACATATTCCTTCCAATCCAGTGAATTCCTTAAAGGATACCTGAGTGTGGCCAGCTAAGCATTCACCAGTCGACAGAGGAGAAGGAGGTAAAGGAAATGGAAAAATAGTCTTAGCATGTAAGTCACCTGGCAGAAATGGGAGAACAGACGAAAAGAAGGCAAAATGAAGGAGAAGGAAAAGACAACGATGGCAATATGGAGAAAGAAACAAAGGCTGGGAAAAAGTTCATCTTATGGAATGCTAAAAAAAAATCCCTTCGAAAGTACCATTTATGTTGTTTGCAGGTATGATAATTCAAGGTACTTAGATACTAAATGCAAAACCTCAAACTCAGTATTTGGCAAACTATATAGTGGATGTACACTAGAACAGATCATTTGAGAAGAATTCTTTCAGAGGTTTTCAAAATATTTCAATCACCAAAGTTTGTGAGCTTTACACTGTTAAATACTCATTTCACACCCTTCTCCCCAATAACACCAGCAGCAATAGAAAAAGTGAAATGAAATTAAGGGTCCACTCCCACAGGCCACAGAAGGAGAGGTCTGCTTGTAATTTAGCTCCATCTGGTGGTACTTCAGGAAACTGTGTTTAAAGGCTATGCCTGTCCTACTGCGTTTTTGAAACTACAGGCATAAATGATACAGATAGCCTTCATGGCATTTTCTTGATCACTATATAAAGACATTGATACTCTACCTTTAATAAGTTTCACCAGTAAACATCTTCCTAGGATGTTTAAGCCAAAAGAAACTGGACTGAGAAAAGACATGGCCAGTGAGGATTCCTATTCCTTTGCATAACAGTGAGGACATAGGAGAGTTTGTGAAGGAGTTTGGACTCCTTGGACAAACTGCTGCTCTCAGTATAGACATTCCACAAACAACTAATGCTAAATAAAACAAGTCTTCAGGTAACTTTCCTCCTCTACCTCAGCAAACCAAAAGCAAAATAAGAAAGCTCAATATCTATCTTTGGAAACGAGCTAAGGAAAGTCAAGCCATTTAAAAAGAACAGAATGATGTCGTTCTACCATATCCATAACCATTATAATTTTGGAACAAATGACAGTTTACAAAGCTATTAAGGAGGACATTTTAGCAAAGATTCATGCTGATCAGTGACATTTAGTTAAAAGATGAAATTTGAAATTTGTTTCTTAGATTTTCTTTTTTTACATTCAAAATTATGTGGGGAAATGCTTTTTTAATCACCCTTTTGGCAAAAAAAATCACTGCAGTTTTTGGAAGTGCCATTTGGAAATGTCTTAAGCCTGACCTTCCAGTGCTAAATAAAACTTGTATGTAATCCAAAATAGATATTTCTTTCAATCTAATTTAGATAGTTAACCATAATTTGACCCTGTATATCATAATTATTCTTATATAACTATCAAAATGAGAATTATTCAGACATGACCATATAACTCAATTTCACTAGATTAGAGACTTAAGGAATTTACAAAAATATTGATATTAGAATCTGTGTCAAGGTGACCTGTAAACTTAAATATGAAGGCAAATATGAATGGTCAACATGTTTTTTTTTTAAATTTTATTGAATCATAATTGTGTACATTGGTGCAATCATAGGGCACAATGTGCTTCATATACAATCAGAAATATTTTGATCGTACTGTTACAGATAGGAATCATGTAACATTTCATGGCATTTTCTTGATCATTATATAAAGACATTGATACTCTACCTTTAATAAGTTTCACCAGTACCCTGCTAAGATGCACCGTAGGTGTGTTCCCACTAATTGCCCTCCCTCCACCCATCCTCTCCCCTTCCCTCCCCTCCCTTTCCCCTTTCCCTGTATTCTTGTGCTATAATTAAAAATATGGAACGCTTCACGAATTTGCGTGTCATCCTTGTGCAGGGGCCATGCTAATCTTCTCTGTATGGTCCCAATTTTAGTATATGTGCTGCCGAAGCGAGCACTATGAAAAATATCTTAAGTATCCTCATTCTACACTGTGTGGTTTTAGTTAGTTTCATGTGACAGATTCTCGGATCAAACCTCTCATTCGTAGAATTAGTTAAATGTTCAGTAGCATGCTGTTTTGCTCTGAATTCTTGAAATATAGCATCTTACTAAAAAAGTCAACCCTAATAATGTAAAAATAGCTGTCAAATTCTTTGTGAATTTTACTAGCAGTTTATTTGTACAGTCTCCAAATAACTGATAAAGTGATTAGTGCTAAAAGCATAGTTGCTACCAACTTCTCAGTTAATTCGGGGACTTTTTTATTAGTATAGTGACATTCAGATGTCTATAGATTATAAGCACATTATTAGCATTACTAATCTGATTACTGAGCTTTTCTGTTAATAAAAACACTGCGGTTTTTGTCTTCATTATGATAGTTGCTTTTACTATTTTTTTCCTCTGTGGCAAAATTTGAGGTCAGCACATTGGGAGATGTTTGTAATGGATTAGCTGTCAGTAAACATGACTGGTTCTGGTGTTACTAGGGTTACCTTGGGTGTTGTTGAACTTTCATTAGCCTCCTAGATCTCCCTTTCTAAACTCAGGGGTTTGGGCAGTATCATCTCTTTGAGGCATCTAGTTCTAAAGTTCTCTGTTCTTTTGGGTCTCTTGTTAATTAACAAATTGTTTGACAATTGTTATGAAAACAGACTCAGTAGAGTCTAGTAAATAATATATATAAATCTTTGGCTAGTTAAACATAAACTAATATTTTTGCTTAGCAAAGCTTTATAGTAATATTCAAGTCATAATACTCTAAACTATTGAATCTGAATTAAAAAGAATTTGCTTTACTAATTAGGAGATTGCTGTGCTCTGTTTTAGGTATTTTATATGCATTACCTGAATCTGAACGAAAGCTACAACATTCCATCCAGGATTTGTGTGTTACATGGTGGGAGAAAGGCCTGCCTGCCAAGGAAGACATGGGGAAGACAGCGTTTATCATGTTATTAAGGCGGAGTCTTGAGACCAAGACTGTAAGTCTGCTCCCAACTGTGCTGAAGAAGGGCTTTGTGTGGCTGCGAGGGGCCTGACTCCCATGGCCTTCCCTAGCTGGGGGGAATCCTAAAAGCCAGGGTATTCAGAAGCCCTGGGGTGGATGTGGTGGCTGTGCGCTCAGTCGAGTGCCAGGCCTTCTCCCCACCTTCTTCAGTGTGTGGCTTCTGTCCTCCCACTGTGTTTTCAGATGTGTGCATTCAGTATTCACAGCACATCATATTTTCAAAAGGGGGCCACTCACCCACCTGGTCTAAGTTCTAGGCAGGATAAGGAAGCAGCAGAGTAGGAAGGGCTGAACCGTCCTAACTTTTGAGCTGGTGTCTGGTACCCCTGGTCCTTCTGTCTGCTGTAAAATGTGGTTTTTAAAAGGCTGTGTTAACATTCTTCACTAAATTGGGGATCCTTCTGGTATCAAAGAAGGGCTGAGCTCCTGATGGTATGACAGGTGGTAGCATCCATGTGGTTCTCTGGACCACAGGGTATGGCCTGGGCAGGAGGGCCTTGGACTGTGACGCAGGCATGACTGTCACAGGGTGAATGTGGCTGTCACAAGGGATTATTTTACACGGTAGCACTATTCTATTTTTTTTTTTTTTTTTTTTTTTGAGACAGAGCCTCAAGCTGTCCCCCTGGGTAAAGAGTGCTGTGGCATCATAGCTCACAGCAACCTCCAACTCCTGGGCTCAAGCCATTCTC
>CAUYON010088112.1:0-21130 GCA_963573935.1 Arctocebus calabarensis
ATAGTGATCAAGAAAATGCCATGAAGGCTATCTCTAACAGTACGATCAAAATATTTCTGATTGTATATGAAGCACATTCTGCCCTATGATTGCACCAATGTACACAATTATGATTTAATAAAATTATTTAAAAAAAAAAAAAAGAATCTTCCAGATCATTCTAGTCTAGTCTCTGTTTTATGAACAAGGAGATTGCTGCTGACTTTATTTTCTGGGGCTTCAGATCACCAGGATAAGGGAACCACCCTGGGATTCTGCAAAAGATGGAGAGTCTCCTGAGAGGATGAACCAAGATCTTTGAGAAAACTGATAAGAGAAATGAACTAGAGGTAACCACAACTAGCCTGGACAGCTGTCCGCAGAATGGAAAAGGAGCACCTGCTGTAGTAGAAACCCTTGATGGTGAGAGGTGGACCGGGTCTTGGAAGGACCCTCCACACACACAGGGCCCACCTACATACGCAGTGTTCGCTGCAGACTGCGTGCATGGCATCACCTTTCCTTTAAAGAAAAATAAGACCTAAGTCTCACTTCCTGTGTATCAAACAAGGAGGCTGCTATTGTCTGGAGGAGGCAGAAAAAAACAGAAGCTTCTACTGGGATCTAGGAGGTGAGACCAGGAATATGCTGGGAGAATACTACATTTTAGGCTGATAAATTAACCTTTGCCCCTAGGCAAAATTATCTTTGCTTAAGGCTGCCCACACAGAACTGAGTGTTTTTCTGTTCTGGATCAACCATATGGGCACAGAGAGACAAAGTAGCAAAAGGAAGAGAACGGGGCCTGGGACACTTCTTGATCAAAGGCAAGAACTGGGAGGCAGTGAAAGGAGGAATTGTGCCTAGAAACTGGATGGGGGTCTGAGGCGTAGTGAAAGTTTCTCAGATTTGTCGTGAAAGACACCAGGCAGCCAAGCGACACATTGCACAGAATTTGGCATGATTCAGACCCTTTGGCCTTGCCCCACACCCTGCCTGCTTGGAAACCCCTCTGCAGTGGAGGAGAGGAACAGTCCTTAAGATCAGGAGTGCAGAAGAGGCACTGTACCTGCTCCAGGAGGAGGACCTGCTTCCCGTGTTTGGCCAGGTGGTATGCAGTGAAGCAGCCCTGGATGCCTGCACCCAGCACAATAGCATCCCAGAGATCTTTCTGGGCAGCCATGATGCCCACTTGGTCAGCCCTACAGTCACAGAGCCCACGTAGGAGAAGGCAATCAAAGGTGGCTCCCCTGCTGAAGAGGAAGGCAAAGTCCAGCCTGGTCCTTGTTCCCACAATCCCCTGGGGCCATGGCCCTTCCCCGCTCTCCTCTCCCTCCCTTCAAGCCTGGCACAGGACTCAGCCTCCCTTCGTCTGCAGAGCAGAACTGGGTAGTCTGATCTGTGAGGTTCAGCCCAGCTCAGCTGCCGACCTCACCCTTGCATCCCTCTAGCTTTCTATTCTTGGCTCAATTATTGTCATGCAAATGGTCTCCTTCCTTTGCCACCTTCCTGTCTCATTATGATCTTTGTCTCAGGACTTCTGCCCTGGAATTTCAATGGCTGTAGACCAAGCTGGGCACCAGGAATGCTGCCTCCCCCTGCTGGCTTTCCCCTCTTGAGCCTGATTTCCTTTAGAAATTCTAGAGGGTCGAGCTTAGAACTTGGCGTGATGCCCGGGGTTAGGCCTACCTTTCTGGTGGGTGGTGATGTCAGGGGGTACAGGTAGGGACCTGTGGGGAGGGCGGTTTTGTGATTACGGAACTATTCTCAGCATGTTTTGCTTTCATTTTGAAGAAAGGAAAATAAATAATACTGAAAAAATGGGAAGGACAGAATGAGATAGGAGCCCTCACTTCAGCTGCAGAAGGGAGTAGGCATCAGCCTAACACCTGCACCCTGTACTAAGCACACCCTGTACTAAGCTAGGCAGTGTGCTGCGTAAGTGTTGTGACTGGCACCAGGGACAGAGCCAGAACCTGTATGACCTGATTCCTACAGTTTTAGTGTCCTTTATTTCTATTTATTTATTTATTTATTTATTTATTTATTTTTAAGAGACAGAGTCTCACTTTGTCATTCTTGGTAGACTGCCATAGCGTCACAGCTCACAGCAACCTCCAGCTCTTGGACTTATCTTGCCTCAGCCTCCCGAGTAACTAGGGCTTCAGGCACCCCCCACAACGCCCGGCTATTTTTTGTTGTTGTTGTTGTTGCAGTCTGGCCGGGGCCAGGTTTGAACCCACCACCCTCAGTATATGGAGCCAGCACCCTACTTACTGAGCCACAGGCGCCGCCCTTTAGTGTCCTTTTCTTTCTTTTTTTTTTTTTTAGAGACAGCGTCTTACTTTGTCACCCTCAGTAGAGTGCCGTGGCATCATAGCTCACAGCAACCTCCAGCTCTTGGGCTTAGGTAGCTAGGACCACAGGTGCCTGCCACAACGCCCAGGTATTTTTTTTATTGCAATTTGGCCGGGGCTGGGTTTGAACCCGCCACCCACAGTATATAGGGCGGTGCTCTACTCATTGAGCCACAGGCCCGCCCGTTTTTATTGTCCTTTTTAAGAAAAGGCACCCATAGCACAGTGGTTAAGGCTGGTGGGTTCAAACCCGTCTGGACCAGCTAAACAACAATGGCAACTGCAATAAAAAATAGCTGAGCGTTGTGGCAGGTGCCTTTAGTCCCAGCTTCTTGGGAGACTGAGGCAAGAGAATCCCTTAAGCCCAAGAGTTTGAGGTTGCTGTGAGCTGTGATGCCACAGCACTCTCCTGAGGGCAACATAGTGAGATTCTGTCTCAAAAAAAAAGAAAAAGAAAAAGAAAGAAGGCTAGGCATAGTGGCTCACACATGTAATCCTAGCACTTTGGGAGGCTAAAGTGGGAGAATCACTTGAGCCCAAGAGTTTGAGACAAGCCTGGGCAATAATGAGACCCCCATCCCTACAAAACTATTTTTAAAAAATTAACCAGACACAGTGGCATGTGTCTATAGTGCCAGCTACTTGGGATGCTGAGGCAGCAAAATCGCTGGAGCCCAGGATTTGGGGGTTACAGTGGACATTCTAGTCCAGGCAACATAATGAGACCCTGTCTCAAAAGGAAAAGAAGAATTATGAATGTAAAATTAAGTGCCAGGACTTGGAAGAAACCATTCACTTAAGGAGCCCTGTGATTGAAGTGTCATTAGCGTCATGGTAAATCTGCCTTTGCACATGTTATATAATTTGATCCTCATAGCCCTAGAAGTAAGAATTTTTATCCCCACTTTTGATATATTAAAGGTGGCCCCAAATTCTTTGTCATTCCCATCACAGCCTCTGTGACTGCTTGACTAATAGACTATGGCAGACGTGACACTTTCCGGCCTAGCCCTTAAGAGAGTAGCAGCTTCCAGTTCAGCGCCTGTAGCTCAAGCAGCTAAGGCGCCAGCCACATACACCTGAGCTGGCGGGTTCGAATCCAGCCCAGGCCCGCCAAACAACAATGATGGCTGCAACCAAAAAATAGCCAGGTGTTGTGGTGGGCGCCTGTGGTCCCAGCTACTTGGGAGGCAGAGGCAGGAGAATCGCTTAAGCCCAAAAGCTGGAGGTTGCTGTGAGCTGTGATGCCACAGCACTCTACTCAGGATGACAGCTTGAGGCTCTGTCTCAAAAAAAGAAAAAGAGAGAGAGAGAGAGAATAGCAGCTTCCTCTTCCAGTCTTAGAGCTCGTCGTCCCCTTTGATCCCCGATCCGCCATGTTAGAAGTCCAAACACCTGCGGGAGAAGCCACATGGAGAAGGCCTGGGACTACTGGGAAAACTGAGCGTACGAGTGAAGCCGTCTCGGCTCAGGAGGCTGAGGGAGAAAGATTGCTTGAGCCTAGGCGTTCAAGACTCCATATGAGGAAAAAAAAAGTGAAGCCATCTGGATCCTCCAGTCCAGCCCAGCCACCAGTAAAACACCATCAAGTGACCCAATTGATGCCACATGGTGCAGAAGAACCACTCAGTCAAGCCCCATTGGAATTCCTAACCCACAAAATTATGAGATAGAATAAAATGATTGTTGTTTTCAGCCACTAAGTTTTGAGGGGTTTTTTGGGTTTTTTTGTTTTTTTGTTTTTGTGAGACTCTGTCTCACTTTATTGCCCTCAGTAGAGTGCTGTGGCGTCCCAGCTCACAAACTCTTGGGCTTAAGCAATTCTCTCACCTCAGTCTCCCAAGTAGCTGAGTATACAGGAGCCCGCCACAATGCCCAGCTACTTTTTATTGTTGCTGTTGCAGTTGTCATTATTGTTTATCAGGCCTGGGCTGGGTTTGAACCCGCCAGCCTGGGGGTATGTAGAGGGTGCCCTACCCATTGAGCTTCGGGCGCTGCCCTTGGGGGATTTTTTACATTGCCATTGTCAAAACACTGTTTGACAGCCAAGGACATAAAGGCTTAGAGAGGTTATATCTTGCCCAAAGCCACGCCCCTGGCATGCAGAGACACTGAGCTGGGAACTCAGTCTGTCTACACCAGAACTCATTCCTTTTACCTCTGTGCTATACTGAGGATTAGTCACAACTTGCAGTGATGATTCTGATTTGAATGTTCGCTGTTTCTCTCATGGCCACACTGTGAGTGGGAGAAAATAAAGGTCCTGGAAACCCAGCTGACTATAGGGAAAGGCCCAACCCCACCGTGGTGGCCCACTGAGACCCCCAGCAATAATCCTCATTCCACAAATAATCTCCTCGAGTGGCTTTGGCAACTGGCCCTTCTCTTAGCCCAGCCTTTCAGTTCTTGGAAAAACAGGAACCCAGAGAGAGGGTGTCATCTGAGTGGCTTTTTTTTTCTTCTGGAAAAAAATATCACTCTAGAGTCTAGAAGTCATCCCAACTCCATGCCACCCACCTCACCACAATTGGACAGCTCCCCTAGAGTAAAAAATCGCAGACACAACTGAGAAAAATGTACTATTTAAGTATGTAAAGGCTCGATACAGAAATATAAAGTCAGCCCCCAGATTTCTCTTGATAAGGTGTCAGAGGAGATGAACAGTTTACACACAAGGAAAAGCAAGCAATAAATCCTCACGTGGAAGAGTGCCCAGTCTCACTCGCAATGAGAGAAAGGAGAATTAAATAACTGTAAGATACTATTATGTGCCTATTAAATAAGCAAAAATGAATTTAAAAAGACAGTATCATGTTGTCGGTGCGGTGGGGATGGAGGAAGAATAGAGGGGCCAGTCTGGTCGTCTGGGTCTCTGGAGGTTGCTGGAGCAACACAAAACAATCAGATTAAAATGGCTCCAACCTTCTGACCTAGAAATTCTACTTGGGGAACTATACCCCAAGGGAAGAAAATAGCATGAAGGCATTTATAGCTTTGACTCAAAAATATAAAAAAATAAGGAGTTGGGCACAGTGGCTCATACCTATAACCTCAGCACTTCAGGAGGCCGAGGCAGGAGGATTATTTGAGGCCAGGAGTTTGAGACCAGCCTGAACAACATAGTGAAACCTCATCTTTACGAAAAAAGTAAAAAAATTAGCCAGGCAGCTGCTCAGGAGGCTGAGGCAGAAGGATTGCTTGAGCCCAGGAATTCGAGGTTGAAGTAAGTTATGATAACACCACCGTACTGTAGCCCAGACAACAAAGTGAGACCTTTTTCAAAAAAACAAAATTGGGGCTCGGCACCTGTGGCTCAACGGGCTACGGCGCCAGCCACGTATACCTGAGCTGGCGGGTTCCAATCCAGCCCGGGCCCGCCAAACAACAATGACGGCTGCAACCAAAAAAAAAAAAAATGACCGGGCATTGTGACGGGTGCCTATAGTCCCAGCTACTTGGGAGGTAGAGGCAGGAGACTCGCTTGAGCCCAGGAATTGGAGGTTGCTGTGAGCTGAGATGCCACAGCACTCTATCCAGGGTGACAGCTTGACGCTCTGTCTCAAAAAAACCCAAAAACAACAAAATTGGTGGCTCAGCACCCATAGCTGAGTGGTTAGGGCACCAGCCACATACACTAGGGCCGGTGGGTTCAAACCTGGCCTGGGCCTGCTAAACAACAATGTGACAACTATAACAAACATTATAGTTGGACATTGTGGCGGGCGCCTGTAGTCCCAGCTACTTGGGAGGCTGAGGCATGAGAATTGCTTAAGCCCTAGAGTTGAAGGTTGCTGTGAGCTGTGATGCCACAGCACTCTACCGAGGATGACATAGTGAGACAAGGTAGGAAGGAAGGAAGGGAGGGAGGGAAGGAAATTAGAAATTAGGACCAGGAATAGTTGAATAAACAAACAGCTGAACATCGGCCTGTTTACACAGTGGAATACTATGTAGCTGTTCAAAATGACCAGCAAGGACTCCAGGAGCTGAAGGGCTCCATGGAAATGTGTATATGGAATAATACTGAGAACCAGAACACAAACAGACACACTGATCACAGCCATGTGTTATCAAAGACCTCAAGAGAATTTGGTAAGGTATTTGAGCTTAATGCTCATCAGTTCCCATAGTCTATAAAAACTGCACATCCATTCACAATTTGTGGAAGAAGGGGAAATCTCCTAGGGAAGCAGATGCTTCAAATCGCCCTGGTCACTGGTTCCAGAGCCTGGGGAAGTTCATTCCGTTCTAATCTCAGTTCTTCCTTCTGCCCTCAACATTTCTTGTTCAGTCCTCCAGGGAAGCTGCAAAGCATCTCTGTACTCCTCCCCCGACACTTTGTTTAATATAATATCCCTTCAGAGATGAAATGACAATTCCATTTCCCCATCCCTACTTCACAAGCCTGCCCTGCATTCCTGGACTCAAGCATTCTGCTTCTTGTTAAGAATTTCAAACAGCTCCTCCAAAAGCAGTCACTGGCCATGGCCCAACCTTGAAATGAAAAGCAAATCAGCTCCTGAAGGCTTCCCCTTCTCTCAGGGTTGCCGTCCTTTAGGATGTCCTGACAGGGGTAGGCAGAGAGAAGCTCTCCACTCAGATTCCATTTTAACACCCATTCCGGCTCGGAAGACTATAGCCAGCAGCCCTACACCTTCCTGCCTGTGTGTGTCAGCAATCGCTGCTCGTGTCCTGGGGCAGAGATGCTGAGGATGTGAGGCTGAGCTGCTCGTCTGATGACTTGATTGACACTTTGCAGACGGGGGTGGGAGAGCTGAGCCAGGGAAGCAGCCAAGCTGTAGAGATCAGAAATAATGAGGACCCGAATTGAGAGAGAATGTAGAATAAATAAGATACCTAAGAGTTGGATGTCGAAGAAGAGGCGTTTGTTCCTTTTTCCCTGCCCCACTTTGCCAAGGAGCCTGGGGCGAGGAAGCAAGCAAGCAGCCCGGGACAGCCCGGGACAGGACCCTCCGCCAGCTGCTGGGGTATCTGGAGCCCCACATGCAGAGGACGCCAGCGTAAGAAAATGAAGAGCAGGCTTTGTGCACGCCCTCCGTAGAGACTGAGGCCCAGTACGGGTCTCAGATTTAATCCTTCTCTGCCATCTCTGCTCCCTTTGCCTGGGGGTCATGCATTCACCACCGCTCACCCAGATGATTGCATTAACCTCCAAACGCTTTCCCCACCCTGTCATCACCCCTCTTAATCTATCCTCCACATTCCTGCCAGAGCCATCTCTCTAAACAGCAAATCTGAGCAGGTCGGTCCCTGCTGAAAATTCTTTTAATAGCCGCCCATTTCCTATTAGGATAAAATCTAAACTCCTTCGTACGGCTCACAAGGCAGTTCACGTTCTGGCCTCTGCCTGCGGTCCCTTCTCACTGTGCTTTTTATGCTCCGGCAACGCTGAGCTGAGTGCGGTTCCGGCATTCGCTGAGATAATTCCGAATTCCCCGACACCCACCACCCCACTTGGGCGGCTTCTCTCCCACACTCCCTTCCCACCCTCAGACTCTCGAGGATAACAATGAGCATATTGTATTGTAATTTGTTTGCATGTCTGCCTTCCCAGCTTTTTAAGGGGAGGGAGTCTTCTTTTCATCGTCACTTTTTCATAGGTAATACAGAAAGTGTACAAAGAGAATTCTGTGAAAAGGAAGTCTCCTTTCCACCCTGTCCTCTGGTGCTTAGTTCTCATCAGATGCAACATTGTTGCTATTTTCTTTTGTGTCCTTCCAGAAATGTTCCATGGGTATACAAATATACTTACACCGTATATTCCTTTTGTTATCTCAAAAATAGCATACTACGCACACCTTGATGTTTTCATGTCTTTTATCTTGGCAACCCACATCAGTCACATGGAGCCAGCACCTTGCTCCTGATGGCTACCTAATGCTCTGTGGTATGGAGAGGCATTTGGGACAGAGAAATCGCCCTTATAGATCTGCTGCTAGGTGGCAGGTTTCCCTGGCTCCCATAGTGCCCTCCACTCACGTGGCTCTCTTGCTGCCTGGCACTGGGTGTTCAGAAAGAATGAGATCGCCCAGCAAGGTTTAGCAAAGGCTGACGGTGCCCTCCGTGTGTAGCAAGGATAGTAGCCACTCTCAAACCAGGAGATGGTGGGGGTAGAACACCCAGAGACTCTGGCTTCTGCTTCCTGCCATGTCTTTCTGCATTTTTTGTTTGTTTGTTTGTTTGTTTTTTGCAGTTTTTGGCCAGGCCTGGGTTTGAACCCGCCACCTCCAGCATATGGGGCCTGTCACCCTGGATAGAGTGCTGTGGCATCACAACTCAGAGCAACCTCCAATTCCTGGGCTCAAGTGAGTCTCCTGCCTCCGCCTCCCAAGTAGCTGGGACTACAGGCACCCGCCACAACACCCGGCCATTTTTTGGTTGCAGCCATCACTGTTTGGCGGGACCGGGCTGGATTCGAACCTGCCAGCTCAGGTGTACGTGGCTGGTGCCTTAGCCACTTGAGCCACAGGGGCCGAACCTCTGCATTTGTTGAATGTCAGATGTTAGGGTCAACCCTGCTCCCTCAAGATACAGGAATGCAATTGTGAGGCAGACTCCAGGGGAGGGAGAAAAATAAGTCCTGGAACTGGGACTGAAATCTCTGAGGAAATATCAAATAATCATTTAGTTTTAGGGAGGGAGCAGGATGCACCCTGGAAAGGGTATTCTCAGACCTCACTGGGACAAAAGGAAATGCACTAAAAAGAAGGGAGGAGGGGTTTTCATTTATCTTAAGGAAAAACTGGCTGAGTGCCTGTGGCTTAAGGCTAAGGCGCCAGCCACATACACCTGAGCTGGCGGGTTCAAATCCAGCCCAGGCCCGCCAAACAACGACAGCTGCAACCAAAAAATAGCTGGGCGTTGTGGCTGGCACCTGTAATCCCAGCTACTTGGGAGGCAGAGGCAGGAGAATCGCTTGAGCCCAGGAGTTCAAGGTTGCTATGAGGGTGACAGCTTGAGGCTCTGTCTCAAAAACAAAAAAAAAACTGCCCTGAAGATGAATGCTGGAGTCTTCTTAACCTTCTCTCTAGCCCTATGCAAAAACTTGTGAGTATTTGCAGGCTCATCTGACTGGTGCTCTAACATCCATATATCCAGGTGTTCATTAAGCAGGCGTCTTTACGCATACGTGCATCTGAACTGGTGTATTTCCACCACTAGGCATTTTAGAGAAGGTCTTATTAGGGAAAATGAGAAATCAAAGAGTGTTGAGAATTGGGGTCCCAGTTCTGTATGTCTAAGATGGAGACGAGATTCAATCCCCTGTCAGCAACCTCCTCCCTCCTCTGGAGGATGTTTTTCCAGGCCTTCCCCATGCTTCACAGCCTGGATATCACTATCCGTTGAGGTGGAGAGTTGGGAAGAGAATGAAAATTAGGAGTAGGAAAAAGTAAATGGCTTTTGTGTGGTTTGGGCTGTCTTGACAGGTGACAAATGGCAACCCAAATTCAGTAGCACGCAGGAGATGAACTCCAGGGTTCAGCCTCTGGTCTTCTCCCCGAGCAGTGTCTAAGTCACCTTCAATCTCCACTTCTGCTTGTGACCTCCTCCAAAGCCAGCTGGGACCATCCCCTGAGCCATAATGCCTACAAGTTACAGCTCTCTTGCTCTTTTTTTTCATGAGTTCTTATTCTTCTGTTCTTTTTTCTGTTTCTGCCTGGGGTTCCCTTCCTTCCCTTGAGGTCCAGAGAGAGAGAAAGAGACGTTTAAGGGAAGCCCTTTGTGGACGGATAGCAGGACACCAAGTCCCAGAGGGGGTGGGGAGGAGAGAAGTCTCAAGGCAGTGGAAAAGTGAGAAAGGACTAGGGGAGCCAGGGAACCCTTGGTGCCAAAGCCACTAGGCTTCGTGTTTTCTTCTCACTGAGGTTTTTATGGGAGGTTTAAGCCTGCTGGACTGAAGAGGCACTCTCCGCTGTGCCCCTTCCTCCCCTCTCGTCTAACTACTGGTTCACACAGAACCTTCCTGCTTGGTATCTAATTCCTCTGGAATCTGTGGATTGGTATCTGTCATCTGTTCTGGAAAACTCCCACCATTATCTCTTCAAATACTTGTCTTTGCCCTATTTGTTCTTTTTTTTTTTTTTTTTGAGACAGAGCCTCAAGCTGTCACCCTGGGTAGAGTGCGGTGGCATCACAGCTCACAGCAACCTCCAATTCCTGGGCTCAAGCGAGTCTCCTGCCTGCGCCTCCCAAGTAGCTGGGACCACAGGCGCCTGCCACAACGCCCGGCCATTTTTTGGTTGCAGCCGTCATTGTTGTTTGGTGGGCCCGGGCTGGATTCGAACCCCAGCTCAGGTGTTCATGGCTGGTGTGCCTTAGCCTGTTGAGCCACAGGCGCCGAGCCATGTTTTTGTTTTTTTCTGTTTTTTTTCATTTGGCTCTTGTTTCTGTAATTTTCACTCACACAGCCTTATTTTCTTGTAAGCTTGTCTATCTTCTGGCAACTGGGCTTGAACAAAGAATATATTGGGCTGACTAGGTGGCTCATGCCTGTTATCCTAGCACTTTGGAAGGCTGAGGCAAGAGAACTGTTTGAGGCTAGTACTTCAAGACAAGCCTGAGCAAGAAGACCCTGGCCAGGTGCGGTGGCTGACTCCTGTAATCCCAGCACTCTGAGAGGCCCAGGTGGATGGATTGCTTGAGCTCAGGAGTTTAAGACCAGCCTAAGCAAAAGCGAGACCCTGTCTCTACTAAAAATAGAAAAACTAAGGCAAGAAGATCACTTGAGTTCAAGATGGAGGTTGCTGTGAGCTATGACGCCACTGCACTCTACCCAGGGCAAGAGCTTGAGACTCTGTCTCAAAAAAAAAAGGAAAAGAAAACAAAAAAGAAGACCCTGTCTCTACAAAAAAACAAAAACAGAAAAATTAGCCTAGTGTGGCAGAGTACACCTGTAGTCCCAGCTACTTGGAAGGCTGAAGTAGAGGGTTCACTTGACCTTGGAAGTTTGAAGTTGCCATGAACTATGACACCAGGATGTTATAGCCCAGGCAAAAAAGCAAAACTCTATCTCAAAAAAAAAAGGAAAAGAAAAAAGGGAGAGAGAGAGAGATGTGCTTTTTATCTTCTACTTTTCTCCTTCATGACTGTCTGTTAATTCCTTATTGTTTTATTAACTCTTCAGGGCTTTTAAGATGTTTTTGAGGTCCCTCTGACCTCTGCTCCTTCATGAGAGGGACCAACTTCCAACTCTCTTTGGAAGTGCTCTAAACTTTCTCTTTAAAAAAAGATGTTTTTGATATTTTATCAAGCATTTAAGTTGTTTTTACTGGGATAATTGGTCCAAATGACTCAGCCTGCCATTGTTAGGCTTCCAAACTTGATTATAATCAGATTACTAATACCCCAGTACACATAAGCTCCCAGCACATTCTTCTTTTATACTGGTCTCTCATTCCCCCAGTTCCTTCCTCCACAGATTCCAAGAGTGAAAAAAGACAATGGCAATTGTCAACACAGATGATCATCTCCCTCTGAGGACAGCAAGAGTGGGAATCTCATAATAATAGCCTCCATGTGCAATGCCCATAGCTCAGTGAGTAGGGCACTGGCCACATACACTGAGGCTGGTGGGTTCGAACCCAGCCTGGGCCAACTAAAACAACAATGATATCTGCAAGGAAAACAACAACAACAACAAAAAATAGCTGGGCATTATAGTGGGAGCCTGTAGTCCTAGCTACTTGGAAGGTTGAGGCAAGAGAATTGCTTAAGCCCATTGCTTAAGTTGAGGTTGCTGTGAGCTGTGATGGCATAGCACTCTATAGGGTGACAGCTTGAGACTCTGTCTCAAAAATAATAATAATAATAATAATAATAATAATAATAGCCACCATGGCTGGGTGCAGTGGTTCACACCTGTAATCCTAGCACTCTGGGAGGCTGAGGCAGGTGGATCGCTTGAGCTCACAAGTTCAAGACCACCCTGAGCAAGAGCGAGACCCTGTCTCTACTAAAAATAGAAAAACTGAGGCAAGAGGATTGCTTAAGTCCAAGAGTTGGAGGTTGCTGTGAGCTATGACGCCACAGCACTTTACTAAGGGTGACAGCTTGAGACTCTGTCTCAAAAAAAAAAAAAATAGCCACTATGAGGGCCACTTTGGTGTGGACCAGCCGGGCTGTGACTGAGGGGCCAGTATACAGGGGACCTTAAAGCATCATCATGAATTGGAGTAAGTTAAAAGAGCATTTTGCTGACTAGAATGCCTTTTGGGGAATCACTGTATTTGTTTAAAAGAAAGAATATTTTGATAAGGTGCAGGTGTAGGCTGTGACCTCCAAGGTTAATTGCCTTCAGCTGAGAGTCAGTCCTGCTTCCCACACAGCTTTTGTTTTGATGAATGGGGCAGCAATTGCCCACCAGCGCTGACTTGCTCACTACCACAGAGAAGCATGGTCCTCTGTTCATCCTTCCTTTCCGTACTACCTAACCTCTTAAATAAAGTGTTCAACAAATATTTAAAGAAAATCAATTTTATCTCTATAAGGATAGCAAGAAACTGGCAACACTAGTTGCCTCTGGGGAGCGAAGCTGGGCAGAATCTTGCTACATATAGAAAAAGACTTAGAAGAAAATGCTGCACAGATCATTGCAGTCCTACCGGGACTGGGGGATGGGCTCTGGGCATCGTCACATCTGGTCTGTACCTAAGCTCCCAGCCACAGCCAGGCTTTGGCCTGGGGAGGACTGAAATCCACAGAAGACCAGAGAGCAGGTGAAGGAAAGAGTATGTGCAGCATCTTGAAATGTAGAGAATATAAAGGAAGAGAGACTGCTGGGGCCACACTGGGTCTCATCTCACTAAGCAGGGTTCTCACCAAGAACCTTCGAAGGACATGTGCTGAGCTCTCGGTGGCGTGGTGAATATTAACCAACTGCTACCTGCTTCCTGCCTGGTCCTTGGCAGCCCCTCTCCCAAGTGGAATCTTGGCTTTTCTCTCTCTCTCTCTCTCTCTCTCTCTCTGTATCTCCCCGTCTCTCACCTCGCATGCTTGTCTGCCTTTATTTTCCTGCTGTTTTGAGGGGCAGGAGGAAGAAAGGTTTAGTTAGAAAAGACATTGGGAAGAGTCCAGTTGTGTTTGGAACAGATTCGCAGGGCTCCTTGCCCAGAATTCTTAAAGGAAAGGAGAAAGTGATGGTTCCAAGAATGGGCTGTGGGAAAGGCTGCCTGGAGCCTATTCAAACTGCTCTCCAGACACCCTCAGGTGCTGTATAAAAACCCTGGTCCTCACTGGCCCACCAAACAACAATGATGGCTGCAACCAAAAAATGGCCGGGCGTTGTGGCGGGCGCCTGTAGTCCCAGCTACTTGGGAGGCGCAGACAGGAGACTCGCTTGAGCCCAGGAATTGGAGGTTGCTGTGAGCTGTGATGCCACAGCACTCTATCCAGGGTGACAGCTTGAGGCTCTGTCTCAAAAAAAAAACCCTGGTCCTCATTATTGCTACTGCACGACCTGCATCATGTCACATGAGCTTGTCACAGGTTTCAGGGCACTCACTTCACAGAATCTGATTCAATCTTTACAACAACCCTGCAAAGGGGACGTGCAGGCATTTTTATGCCCATTTTGCAGATGAGGAGACTGATAGCTTAAAATGTGACAAAGCCTTGGCTCGGAGTCTGTAGCTCAGCGGCTAGGGCACCAGCCACATACACCTCAGCTGGCGGGTTCAAACCCAGCCTGGGCCTGCAAAACAGCTATGTCAACTACAACCAAAAATTAACCGGGTGTTGTGGCGGGCGCCTGTAGTCGCAGCTACTTGGGAGGCTGAGGCAAGAGAATTGCTTAAACCCAAAAGTTGGAGGTCGCTGTGAGATGTGAGGCCACAGCACTCTACTGAGGGCAACATAGTGAGACTGTCTCAAAGAAAAAAAAAAGTGACAAAGCCAGTGTTCCCACCCCACCCAGAACTGAAAACGCAGAGCCTTCTTCCACATCAAGAGAGAGACGCTTAGGGTGGCGCCTGTGGCTCAGTCAGTAGGATGCCGGACCCATATACCGAGGGTGGCGGGTTCAAGCCTGGCCCTGGCCAAACTGCAACAAAAAGCCGGGCATTGTGGCGGGCACCTGTAGTCCCAGCTACTGGGGAGGCTGAGGCAAGAGAATCACCTAACCCCAGGAGTAGGAGGTTGCTGTGAGCTGTGTGATGCCAAGGCACTCTACCAAGGGCGATAAAGTGCGACTCTGTCTCTACAAAAAAAAAAAAAAAAAAGAGAGAGAGGCGCTTGCTCATAACTCTCAGAACCGTGGGTCCTGGGCTCAGCTCTTTTGTGAAGATGGGATGAGAATGTGGCTTAGTCCATGTTGCAACTAACAGCACTCCCTACCTCCATCCACTCCCGCCAAGAAAGAAGAGCATGGCCCCCAATGGGAAGACATTCTAAAGCAGCCCTTGGGGACCTTGGCAGAAGCTGTTTGATTTATTCCAGTCCCTACTGGTATTCTATGCCACATTTATAAACGTCAGTGCCGAAAATGAAGTTCCCACTGCCCTGGCAGCTGCTGGATGCTGCTGCTGCTCACCAAGGGCTCAGATAAAGTGTTTCCCCCTCCCCTTGACTGATAGGGAACTAAGAAGAAAGGGGGGGAAGCTCCCTAGGAGCATTGATGGAAAGGAGGGGGCAGGTTTTCAAGAGAAAGGGCTGATTTGCAACAGACACGGTGTGTGTCTGTCTGTGTTTCTCAATGTATAAAGAAAAGACCCAATTGTTAAGCCTTTGGAAAGCAAATACCTTCTGTTTCTGCAGCAAGCGGAAAAGTGGTGAAATCTGTATTTCATTCCAGAGGTTCTGTCACAAGATGAGGGAAGGAAAGGGACTCAGTGACGTTGTCCTTGTGACCTCAAGGCTTGTACTCCCCCTGAGAAGGATCTGCTATCTTCTGGGGTCCAGGATAGGGAATGAAGCTGGCAGAGACTTAGGACAGAAGGGTTCCAGAGGACAGCTGGAAGAAATGAAAGGTCCCAAGGGACCCCACAGAGACAGGCGTCATCATGATTAACTGAACCTGTTGCTGAGACTGAGGCGCCTGTGCTGGGAGCAGCTGGAGATTCCATCCATAGGTGGTGCTGTCCACACTCCTGCAATAATGCCGTCCCCTGCAGCTCTTGTCTGGCCTTTGAAGAATGCTTGTTGGTGGGACACCGAGGTAGGTGGATTGCTTGAGTTCAGGAGTTCCAGACCAGCCTGAGCCAGAGTGAAAGGCTATCTCTAAAACTAGCCAGGCTTTATGGCCGGCACCTGTACTCCCGGCTATTGCTAAGGCAAGAGGATGGCTTGAGCCCTGGATTTGAGGTTGCTGTGAGCTATGATGCCACAGCAGTCTATCCGGGGCAACAGATAATTTGTCTAAAAAAAAAAAAAAAAAAAAGGCTCGGGGCCTGTGGCTCAACGGGCTAAGGCACCAGCCACGTACACCTGAGCTGGCAGGTTCAAATCCAGCCCCTGGGCCCGCCAAACAACAATGATGGCTGCAACCAAAAAATGGCCGGGCGTTGTGGCGGGCACCTGTGGTCCCAGTGACTTGGGAGGCAGAGGCAGGAGACTCGCTTGAGCCCAGGAATTGGAGGTTGCTGTGAGCTGTGATGCCATAGCACTCTATCCAGGGTGACAGCTTAAGGCTCTGTCTCAAAAAAAAGGGCGGCACCTGTGGCTCAGTGGGTAGGGCACTGGCCCCACATACCGAGCGTAGAGGGGTCAAACCTGGTCCTGGTCCAAATGCAACAAAAGAAATAGCTGGGCGTTGTGGTGGGCGCCTGTGGTCCCAACTACTCGGCAAGATAAGCCCAGGAGTTGGAGGTTGCTGTGAGCTGTGAGATGCCACCGCATTCTACCGAGGGTGCTAAAATGAGACTCTGTCTCTACGAAAAAAAAAAAAAGAAATGCTGGTTGGGACCAGCTCTTATAGCAGCTCTGGTCAAGCGCCTGAGGGATGCCGGTAGTTGTTTTCAATTTGATGTTTTGTATATTTATTTTAAAACATACCAGACCGAATTATTTTTGAGTGACCATTGTTCTCCTCAAAGTCACCCCTTTGAGAAGTTGTGCAGTGAATCAGGTGGTGCTCAGTGTGTGGCCCAAGTCATCCTGGAGGGTGATGCGTGAAATACCTCCAGGGCCAATTTATAACCCAGGCAATAAAATGTCGTGTTACTTTATAGGGGTTTCCTTCCTTTCCCTTAGCTTGATTGATCATACTTCTTTCCCTGTAACTTTCGGCCCTTCCCAAATACCAAATGCTCTGCCAAGCAGCTTTCTCAGAACAGTTTGGAGCAGCCTTGGGAGCACAGGATTGTCCACAATGGGGCGGAGGTATAATTATCAGCAAGGCAGAGATGGAAATACACAAAACGGAGAATTATTACATACGTATTCATGTGACAACAATCTGTATGGGTTTTCTCTTCATTTTACTTTCCTCAGTGGAAATGTTTCTTTTCTTTTCTTTCTTTTTTTTTTTTTTTGAGACAGAGGTTCACTTATTAACTCTCAGTAGAGCGCTTTGGCATCACAGCTCACAGCAACCTCCAAATTCTTGGGCTTAGGCAATTCTCTTGCCTCAGCCTCCCGAGTAGTTGGGACTACAGGCGCCCGCCACAACGCCCAGCTATTTTTTTGTTGCAGTTTGGCTGGCACTGAGTTTGAACCCACCACCCTCAGTATATGGGGCTGGTGCCTTACCCACTGAGCCACAGGTGCCACCCTAAATGTTTCTCTTTTTAAGAGGGGTGGAAATGACTCAGTTGCCCGTAGCTCAGTGAGTAGGGCGCCAGCCACATACACCGAGGCTGACGGGTTCAAGCTCGGCTCTGTCCTACTAAACAACAATGACAACTGCAATAACAACAACAACAACAAAATAGCCGGGTGTTGTGGTGGGCGCCTGTAGTCCCAGCTACTTGGGAGGCTGAGGCAAGAAAATCGCTTAAGCCCAAGAGTTTGAAGTTGCTGTGACGCCACAGCACTCTACTGAGGGCAACATAATGAGACTATGTCTCAAAAAAAAAGGGGGGGGGCAGTGCAATTGGCTCATCGAGTTAGGGCCCCAGCCCCATAAACCGAAGGTGGCCGGTTCAAACCTGGCCCCAGCCAAACTGCAAAAACAGAAAAATTGCTGGGCGTTGTGGCAGGCACCTGTAGTCCCAGCTACTTCGGAGGCTGAGGCAAGAGAATCACCTAAGCCCAGGAGTTGGAGGTTGCTGTGAGGTGTGTGATGCCACGACACTCTACCAAGGGCATAAAGTGAGACTCTGTCTTTACAAAAAAAAGGGGGGGGAGTGGAAAAAATAAACATATATATGCATATACATATGCAATGAAATATTATTCAGCTTTAGAAAGAAATGTCATTCTGACACAGGCAACAACATGGATGAACCTTGAGAACATGATGCTAAGTGAAACAAGCCAGACACAAAAAAAGAAATACTATATTATAATTCTATTTATGCAACGTACCTAGAAAGGCACAATTGAAAGAAGTAGATGAGCTGGGGGGGGAGGGAGTTACTGTTTCATGGATACTGTTTCAATTTGGCACAATGCAAAAATTCTGGAGATGGATGATGGTGAGGGTTGCACAACAACGTGAATGTATTTAATGCTGTTAAACTGTACCCCTACAATGGCTACATTGTAAGTTTTACATTATGTATATTTTACCACAGTAAAAAAATAAAAAGTCTAGATCACAAAATAGCCGGGCGTTGTGGTGGGCACCTGTAGTTCCAGTTACTCAGGAGGCTGAGACAAGAGACTCGCCTAAGCCCAGGAGCTAGAGGTTGCTGTGAGCCATGAAGCCATGGCACTCTACCAAGGGCAACAAAGTGAGACTCTGCCTCTAAAAAAACAACCACTCAAATAAAAATAAAAAAAGTCTAGATAACAAAATCAAATCTACTTTCAAAAGGTAAAAATTTAATATCACTGACACTATCCAAAGGATTTGCTGTGGCATGGGCCAAAGTCCAAGCAGAAAGGTCCAAAATATTCTTTTCGCAAGAGCTGAATAGCTGGGGTCAGCTGGGTTAACTACAGGTTAACCTACAGCCTGCCCCTCTGCTCTGAAGTAGCTCCAACAGGGTCCCCTCCCCATAGCTCATCTATTGTCACACCTCCTATACCTGGAGGTGGTGAGCCTGCCACCGCTGCCATTAGCATCCCTCCGGAACCCAGAACGTTCCCCAGCATGGCACAGATTCCCCTGCCCTGGCCCTGGGGGCTGGCCCACTCCCCTGGCAGCATGGACAAGGCTCCATCGAGCCAGGATTCTGCTGGCCAGGAGGCTGCTGAGGTGGCTTTTTAATCCTCCAACCATGCTGTCCTAGTGATTGCTTTTATTAGGAAATGTAATGAAAAAGACTATATGAAGCCCTGCCAGGAAAAAAAAAAAAAAAAACCTAATAAGATTTTGCACCAAGTGTGGCGAGAAAAGAAAAGGGGGAAAAAGCACATTAGGAGTCAGATAATGAGATAAATGAAAGACCGCAGGGAAGATCATTTTTGCAGACTTGCCGGATGGTTGTAAAATTTTTAATTTGCTGAATTCTCTCTTTTCGTTGTCTCTGACTCCCCATCTCTGTCTTTCACCATCATCAGAAGATGCTTTGAATCTTGTCTTTCTCGCCTAGCCTCTCCTGATTCCTTGTTTTTAATCCCTGTGTTTCAGCTCTTGCTTTTCAAGTGTGTGTGTGTGTGTGTGTGTGTGTGTGTGTGTGTTTCCCTGTGGCCAAATCCTGCCTCATGACTAGGGTAGAAGGCTGGGACCTGGGCAGGCAGGAGAAGAAAGAGGACAAAGAACTGCCTCCCCCTCCTTTGCCTTCTAGGGAGCAGCTATGATTCAGCTAAAGGAAGCGAAAGAGGGGGAAATCAAGGGAAGAAAGAGGGGGAGAAATGGACTATGGAGGGAGGACAAGCGATCAAAGACCAGGGAAGTAAGGAGAAAGAGAAAGCCCCGCTGTTCTGCAAATCGATTCTCAGCAATGCCTGCCTCCCTGTCTGTGCTCGGAGCTCCTGAGCAGAATGCCACCTCCGTGGGTAGCCAGACCTGAACGGGAGGGCTCTGGGGCACTGGGCAGGCACACAGGCCAGGGTACTAGGGACCCTAGGCCTGCCTTGCCCGGCAGAGAGGACCCACTCCGCTAGGACCTCTCACCACCCACACTTCAAGAAACTCCTCTCTAACATCTAGTTTAACTACTTGCTTTTCTTTCCTCTTGTTCTGAATTTGGGAATTCTGAGGGGTGTCTTTGCTGCTGTGCCTAAGTTCACAGCTGCAGTTGGAGGGACTGAAGGTGGACACAATGCCTTGTGTCACCATAGGGGGCAAGAGGGAGAGCCTGAGAAGTGCAGGAGTGAATAGCTCAGGATGGAGACGCATTGTTAGTTATTAGGAACATCACTCTTGCTCCTCCATTTCTTGTTCCTTCCCTAGCGGGGATTATCGGCTCTGTTTCCCTCCCAGGGAATTCATCTCTCTCTAGTGCTTCCCTCTTGCAAAAGTGTGCCGCCGGTTACCTAGGGAATGGGCGTTTCCTGCACCAGCCATTGCGGGAGATAAAAGAGCTGTGAAAATCAGCTAGGTCCATGGGAATGAGAGGACCTAATAGGAATCAGGCACTTTCTGGATCTCGTAAAGACAGAGTAGATTACTGGTTACCAGAAGCTGGGAAGGGCAGGGAGGAGCAGAGAAGAAGAGCGGTTGATGAATAGGTACAAACATACACTAAGGTAGAAGAAGTAAGACCTGGGGTTCGATAGATCAGTAGGGTGACTCTAGTTAACATTAATCGATTGTACATTTCAAAACAGCTAGAAGAGAATAATTCAGATGTTAGTAGTGTAAAGAAAAGACAAATATTGAAGGTTACAGGTATCCCAGTTACCCTGATTTGATTATTTGAATGTATCAAATTGTCATATGTGCCCTGAAAATCTAATATACATCAATAAAAATTTTTGTTAAGTATAGTACAGTAAATACATTTTTTTAAAGAAGTCAGGTACTTTGTATTCTTTGATCAACATCTCCGCTTTCCCCATTCTTCCTCCTCCCCAGCCTCTAGTAACCATCATTTTCCTTTTTTTTTTTTTTTGTAGAGACAGAGTCTCACTCTATCACCCTCAGTAGAGTGCCGTGGCGTCACACAGCTCACAGCAACCTCCAACTCCTGGGCTTAGGCGATTCTTTTGCGTCAGCCTCCCCAGCAGCTGGGACTACAGGTGCCTGCCACAACACCGGGCTATTTTTTTGTTGCAGTTCGGGGCGGGGTTTGAACCCGCCACTCTCGGTATATAGGGCCGGTACCCTACTCACTGAGCCACAGGCGCCACCTTTTTTTTTTTTTTTTTTTTTTGAGACAGAGCCTCACTTTGTCGCCCTCAGTAGAGTGCTGTAGTGTCATAGCTCACAGCAACTATGCAAACAGTTTGAGGGTTTGAGCCTCTAACTCTTAGGCTCAAGTGATTTTCTTACCTCAGCCTCCTGAGAAGTTGGGACTACAGGTGCCTGCCACAATGCCCAGCTGTTTTTTTTTTTTTTTTTTTTTTGAGACAGAGCCTCAAGCTGTCACCCTGGGTAGAGGGCCATGGCATCACAGCTCACAGCAACCTCCAATTCCTGGGCTCAAGCAAGTCTCCTGCCTCTGCCTCCCAAGTAGCTGGGACTCTAGGCGCCCACCACAACGCCTGGCCATTTTTTTTGGTTGCAGCCACCATTGTTGTTTGGCGGGTCCAGGCTGGATTCGAACCCGCGAGCTCAGGTGTACGTGGCT